>JAADVE010000312.1:0-22386 GCA_023334595.1 Pythium utonaiense
GGATAACCACGACGAGTCGGACGCCGACGACGAGCGCGAGCTGGGCCGGCGCTCGCTGTCGCAGCAGCTCCACGCGGCGCTGTCGGCGTCGGGTCTGCAGATCGTCCACCACGAGCGGCTCGTGCTGCTGGGCTCGTCGCCGCTCGTGCAGCCGCAGGACGACGAGCTCTTCCTGGAGCGTAGCTCGTCGTCAACGGGTAGTCCGACGCTGCAGCGTGGCGACTACATCCGCGTGCAGTCCCCCGACGACGCCACGCAGAGCTGGCTGTGCCAGGTCGCTGTTGACCGTCTCCACTCGGACGTGGATGTGATCCCGTTGGTCCTGCCATTCCCCGGCCCGTTAGTCCCTGACGCGGTCGTCCACTACGTGCCGCGCGAGTGTCTCCCGACAGAGCTAACCGAGGACGACGACGACGACGAGTATGTCGAGTCGGAGCAAGTGTCGGAGCTGCGGTCGTCGGTGGACGCGTGGCGGCCGAGTGTGGACGACCCGGCCGACTCGACGGACGACGACGACGCCATGGAGCGCGACCCGCGGTTCAGCGAAGTCGCTGGCAACTCCCGCGCGAGCGTCGCGCGAGAAAAGGCGGCGGCGTTGTACGAGAACTTCAAGTCCAAGAAGGCGCGACTGCGCACGAGCAGCGCCGACTACAAGGAGAAGATCAAGCAAGTGGGCATGGAGAAGCTGGCGGCGGCCAGTCAGGTGTCCAAGCAGAAGCTCGCGGTGGCGAGCCAAGTGTCCAAGGAAAAGCTCGCGGTGGCGAGCCAGGCGTCGAAAGAGAAGCTGGCCGCGGCCAGCGTAGTGTCGAAAGAAAAGTTGGCGGTGGCGAGCCAAGCGTCCAAGGAGAAGTTGGTCGTGGCTGGCCAGGCGTCGAAGCTGAAGATGCAGTCGTGGACCAGCTCCGCACGCAGCTCTCTCAAGGCCAAGATGGCTCAGCGTGCTGAGAGCAAGGCCACAGCGGCAGGAGCAGCAGCGGCTTTGGACTCTGGAGAGGGTGTTACCGCTGCTGCTGGGGCGGCAGCGGCAGAGAGTGTGTTCACGATCGAAGACGCGGAGGACCAGCCCTTGATGGCGACCGTAGGGGAGGAGGAGCAGCTCCGACGAGAGATCGCAGAGGTGTAGTAGACGGGAAAGCAGACAATGGAATAACGTGTTTATGAACTGCCTAAGCTTGGACTAAGGGGTCTCGACGCCTCGGCCAAGCCACAGATAGTGGAGACACTGGATACTCACTCAGAAGACACGGTCTCCTCTCCCACGGTCTCCGTCTCCATCGGCTGGTCGTCCTTCTCCTCTTCTTCGATCGACTTGAGCGCTTTCCCCTCACGCGCAGCACGATCGTTCTCTCTCTGGGTGTCCTCATAGTGTGGACGGGGCTTCGTGGACGCAATGGCCGCCTTCTTACGAGCCTTCGGGTTCTGGAGGCCTAGCGTGTGTGTGTAGCTCTTACTGTGGCGTGCCGCCCATCGTTCAAATGTCACCGGAGCACACTCCGTGATGTCCTGGAAGGTCTCTGCACTCTGCATCGGCGCAGACGATTGATCTCCCGACAGCACAACCGCTGCCTCGAGGAACTGCTTCACGTCCGTCTTGGGCCAGTACGAGATTCTCCAGAACTCGTGGCCGGCCGTCTCGTAGAGCGCGTCGATCTTCCCAAAGTCGATACGCGCTCCCTTATACGCGTACTTCTGGAGCACCCCTTCGATCTCAAGCATCGTACGACACTCCGTGTACACCGTGCGGATTTGGTTGCGATGCAGGGGAAACGTGTACGCTACAGCGACCAACGCCTTCGCCGCGTCCGCCGAGGAGATGAAGTACTGTGGTGTCGATGCCAAGGCACGGCTGAGCAGCGGCCACACCGTGCGATCTCGACCAGGAGTTGGCTCAGGTTCTACCTCTTCAGCATCGTCGAGAGCTGACCCAGTACCTGCGGTTGACGGCGAGAGGGCGAGGAAGTACTCCATCAACAGCGGAAGGCGCACGATCGCGAAGGGCACACCCGAATGTTCTAGGAATGCCTCCATCGCTGCCATGCGGTTGGTGGTGTCGCTCCACGTGGAGCCCGTGAATACTGAGCTCACGACTACAATGCCCCACGCACGCGCTCGCTTGACGGCACCCACCGTCACTCGCAACACTTCCATACACTCCGCTGCACCAAACCGAAGCGGTGGCACAAACAGCACCACGTCAGCTGGAGTGAGTTGCGCGAGGAGCTGCAGCATGGGGGACGCGTCTCCAGGCACGTGAGGTCGCTTCTGGTGCTGGCGTCCCCCTGGGATGGTCTTGATGGTGCAGAACGTCGCTTTACTGTAGACAGCCGAGCCACTGTTGGTCGACATGGCTGCTTCTCCAACGTCTCCATCGACGACCACCGTCGCCTGCGGAGCTGTGACTTGCAACGCCACCAACCGCTCGACTTCCTGGAAGAGCCCTTCACCAGAGCCCATCACGAAGAGCTGCATTTGGTTCTCTTCACTGCGTTGGAAGTTTACGAGAGCACTGCGTAGCCACTCTCGTGGGGAGGTCAACGCACGCTTCGTGAGCACGTGAAAGTCGTTGGAGAGGCCCACTCGAGTGAGTGGTAGTGCCGCTTTCACTGCTTCTTCTGTCCCCGTCGAGTGGGCTGGAAGAAGTTGCATCTGGAGAGCCGAGTGACTCGCTGTATCCATACTCATCTCGATGAATCGCTTCATGCGGATCATGTTCGCGGCCACCAGCTCGGACGCACCCTTCTCCTTCATCAGCTGCGTGAGCTTCTCCTCCGATACGTACTTGGCTGTGATCTGGCGCCCCAGCTTCTCACTCAGCAGCCTTTCGATCTCCAACGGTGAGCACGTCACCTGAGCGTTCGCCAGCGAGTACGTCGTGTGGAACTTCTTGTTGAGTTGCGTGAGCACGCAGCTAGCGGCCAGTGCCACGTCCTTGACGGCGATACATGGCACGGGCGTCGCGGGCTGGAAAATGCTGAAGAAGCGGTGCGCGAAGACCACTTCGTCGCGACAGTACAGCAGCGTCTCCATCAGGAGCGGAATCCGCAGAGTGATGCAGTTGTTCGTGAGGCTCCGCGCGTGGGCCTCGATCGACTCGTACCCGGAGGCCGTCGAACCGACCTGTCGCCAGTAGTCGTCGGTCGCCAGCAGGCTGCTGATCAGCACGATGCGGCCTACGTTCTCAGTGACACAGGCATCCAGTACGCGCTTGGAGAACAGCGTGCCGCTGGTAGAAAGTGCCGGCACTAAAAGCACGGCATCCGTGTTGCGTACGACGCGCCGGATTGAGCTAGTGCTGGAGTAGTCGCACTGGACAGCATAACAGCCTGTGGCTCGGCGGAGGCGCTTGATACGATGCTCCTTCGGCTTCTCAACAGCCAGTACCACGGTGACACCTTCGTGTAGCTGGCTTAGCGTCTGGATGGTCGCTTTCCCCACACGGCTCGTGGCCCCAAAGACCACGATGACCCGCGAACGGAGCAGCTTCTGCACTTGCACACCACCCATGTTGGTTGCTCGGCGGAGGTGGGATCACAGAGTGAGCCACGCTTGGGAGACAACCAGAAGACCCATGGGGCCAACTGCCACGTGCAGCCAACGGGGACGATCCACCGCCGCGTCCCAAGCGGAGACCACGGATGGTGGATGTTGAAGTGGTCCGATCAGATCTGGTCGCCTCCGATCTGATAAGTGAGCTGCGTGTCTCTTCGTGACCAAGCAGCTCACCATGAGCGAGCAGCTCCACACGAAGACCAGGCCAGAGCCCCAGTCTTTGGCATCCCCTGCTGTTCCGACTTGTAGCCATGGCTCACCAACGCGATCAGTGGCACTTGCATGGGAGCCTGCCAAATTCCCAGACTCCCCAGTGAAATCCAGTCCCTCCTCGTCCGTCCAAGTCCCGCAGCAGCTTCTCGAGCTCGCCAAGCAACTGGAGCTGGTGGAATACCAGCGCCAGCAGCTTCTAGCGCGGTTTCCGTCTCCCCAGCGACGTCCACAGTCCCCTTCCACCGCGATTCTCTCGCCGCTGTCGCCCAACAAGTCGATTCCCAAGCCACCAAAGCCCTCCCTCGGCCTCGCGCCGTCACTAGAGACCAGTGACCTCGTTGTCTGCGACTTGTGCGCCGCTGAAGTCCCGTCCGCAACGCATCTCCGCAGCCACAAGTCCTCTTCATGCCCGCAGCGTCTCGTGACCTGTCCACGAGCAGGCTGTGGCGCGTCGTTTCCCGCTCAGGATCGCGCGAGCCACGACCGTGACGACTGTCGGGCGACGCAACGCACGCAGCAACTGATCGAGAACCACAAGCTCGCACACGCGCTTGACGCGTGCACTGACTGTGGCGTGCCAGCCGAGCGTCGTTACATGGACGACCACAAGCTCTTCCAGTGCGTGAAGCGAGAGGTCTCCTGCAATTACGAAGCGTTTGGCTGTCGGGACAAGTTCCCGCTGGACCAGCGAGAGAATCACGAACGCACCAAGTGCAAGGTGGCTCGGCATCGCGCTCGGGTTGCAGCAGAAGCGGTCACCGTGAACGAGCAGATCGAGTGCGACTGGTGCAACCAGCAAGTGCTGAAGCGGAAGCTGCTGGACCACCAGGAAGAGGAGTGTCCGAAGCGCGAGCGGCCGTGTACGAACGCCCCCAATGGCTGTCCCGAGTGGGTGCCCGTGGAGCTGATGGACCAGCACGTGCGTACCCAGTGCGTGGTGACGCTCCAGCGCAACGCCATGGCGGCGAGAGCAAGGGAGATGAGTGAGTCTGTGGCCTGTAAGGACTGCGGCGGCTTCGTCATGCGTCGGTACTTTGCAAGACATGTGTCGGGGGAGTGCGTGAGTCGCATCGTCAAGTGTAAGAACGCGGCTCATGGCTGCAGAGCGCGGCTGCGATGGCGTGACCGCCACTTACACGAGGACTTTATGGCGCTGGCGATGCGTGAGCGTAGTATGCTGCACTTTCCAGTCGGTGGCCGTGCATACGTCGTACTGAACAGTGAGACGACGGCGCAGATCGAGAAGAAGGCGGTGGATCTGCCACCACCCTGGACGTTGGAGCTGTTCTTGTGGATGGTGAGTGCGAAAGAAGAGATCCTGGATCTCCACGCGCAGTGTATTGAGCACCAGGAGACGATCGTGGCCAAGACAAGGGAGCACGAACGGCACGAGAAGCAGGTGAGCACGTGCAAGAAGAAGCTCAAGGAGCTCAAGTCTCTCAAGAAGAAGGATAAGGACGCACGATCGAACAGTCAGGTGCTGAACGAAGTCTCGTCCAAGGCGAAGGAGCTCGCTGATACCTTCAACGCAGCGGAGCAGGGCGTGCTGGAGACGTCGCAGGCGATTGCGTTGGCCAAGGGCTACATCCAAGCACTTGTGGGTGAGGCGCATCGAATTTTACGCGAAGAAGAATCAAAGAATGGGACCGCAGTGGAGGAGATTAAGGCAGCAGTCGCGGCACAGGCCCTTGCAGCGGTCGAAACGAAAGCGCTCCTTGGTGGAGAGTTCTTGAGCGAAGACGAGCAAGTGAGACTGGCTGATATCGAGAACTGGGCCAAGGCAGTGCAGCCGCAGGCAACCGGTGGAGGTCTGTCAACGGCTGAAAGGCAGCAGAGGGCTGCCGAGCAACGGAAGCTGCTCGGCAAACGTGCCGAGATCACGCAGACGATGGCAGAGCTTCCGATGCCATCCGAAGGCGCCGAGGACGACCAGGAAACGGCGCGGCTGAGGCGACGGTACGAGCGGGAGCTGGCCAACATCGAGGCCAAGCTAGCATTGGTCTCCGATAACACCCCGACAGCGTTGCTGGACCGCAAGGGCCGCCATGTGATCGCGTCGTCGTCGAAGAATGCCATCGTGTTGGCTGGTGCGTCTAACGGTCGAATCACGTACTTCCGATCGGTGGCCTCCGACTCGAAAGCTCCGCGAGGAGAAGTGAACTTCCAGGTCGCGTTGGCTCGTGATCGATGGAATCACGTCGTGTTCTGTGCCGGCAAGAAGGAGCTGACGCTGATCGTGAACGGCGAAGCCAAGGGTGTACAGCGTGGCATGTTCGAGTTACCATTCGCACGACTAGGAAGTAACGACCAGCAGCACGGAGGCGAGTCGTTCCAGGGCTGGCTACAGGAGGTGCGTGTGTGGACGAGCTGTCTCTCCATCGACTACGTCAAGGCCAACGCCGATCGGATCGTGGACGTCACGCGTAATACAGGCGACCTCGTAGGCTACTACACGTTCGAAGAGGGCATGGGCGACGTGGTGGACGACATGGCGCTCGTGCAGCCTCGTGCGCCGTGTTTCAACACGCGCTGGACAGCCTACAACACGCCTGCGATCCGCCAGCGGTTCGGGCTGCCGCCAACGCCGTCCCTGCGAGACAAGACGAGTTGTGTGGTGAACCAGCGGCTGAAGCTGCTGGCCCAGCGAGCCCGTGATCGAGAGACGGAGCCTGTCGCTTGCAGACAGAGCTGCGGGCTCAGCTTCGTCGTGCGGGAGCTGGAGAAGCACCAGCGAATGGACTGTGTGAACCGGCTCGTGGTGTGTTCGGAGCCAGGCTGCGAGCAGACCTTCCGCCTCAGTGAGAAACAGCAACATCTCGCGACGGACTGCGAACGCGCCAAGCTTCGGGATGCGCTCGTGAAACAGTACTACGACCGCGAGTCGCTGGAGGAGTGTCTGCTGAACTGCGGCCACGTCATGAAGAAGCGCCTGACAGAGCGCCACTACACATATGAGTGTCCGAACCGCCTGGTGACTTGTCCTCACAGCGACTGTGGCGAGTCCATCGTGGCCAAGTTCTTGGCCGAGCACCTGCAGAAAGATTGCAAGAACTGGGAGATCGTAGGCGAGCGGGCGATGGTCGAAAACGCGCGCAAGCGCCAGCAAGAAAAGCTTCTCTTGGTGCGTGGTGGACTTTCTCACGAGAAGCAGGCTGAGCTAATCCAAGATAGGGAGCATTAGCTTTTGTGTTCTGTTGGTTTGATCACGGCTGTGGAGATACACTTTGGCTCAGTACCAACAGAAACGACATGAACGGAAGGAACAACAAATTGTGTGTTTTGTCATGGGCATTCCATTAATGGGTAGCAATAATGGAGGCAATTTTTGATCATGGATCGGAAAAGACTCATGCGTCTGTGGAGTTCAGGCGACTTCCGTACGCTTAAGCGACGAGCGTCGAGGCCGTGGCCGACTCGTACTTCCAGTTTGGCGAGAGCTTGCGGTTCTGGCGGTAGTAACGAGCGAGACGGTGGATACGCGACTCGATCAGAATCAGACGGAACTTGGAGTCCTTGTCCTGACGGTTGCGCTCAAGGTGCTTGCGGACAGCCACAGCCTTCTTGATGAGCATGTACAGATCCTCAGGGAGCTCCGGGGCAAGACCTGATTCGATGGATCAACACGACACATCACACCCGCGTATTCCCACGTCACACGGAGCGAATCGCACAGAAGGGAAACGCGTCATACACAGAGTATACGAGCGACATCCAACCGAGGGCATCGTCACGCGGCGTCAGGTAATACCGAGCAAGCACGCGATGGACGATCGGGAACGCGAGCGGATGGACGGCGGCGCGCGAAAGCCACGGGGAGAGCAGACAAAAACACATTACGCAGATCAGCACGCTTGCCTTCGAACGATCATGGAGTCTGTGGAGTACGCACCGTTCTTCTTAAGGATGCGGAGCACCTTGGAGCCGGTCACGCTCTTGACCTGAGCGACACCGTGCGAGTCACGAAGGATGACACCGATCTGCGAAGGGGTCAGACCCTTCTTGGCGAACTTGCAGATGTGGTCCTCGACGTCGGCCGACGAGACCTTGAGCCACGAAGGAGGCGTGCGCTTGTACGGACGCGCCGACTTGGACATACCCTTTCCGCTGCTGTGCATACGACCCATGGTTGCTAAGTTTCTTCTTCTCGAGCTAGATCAAAAACTGTTCCGACAGCGCCAACAAAACCAAAGGGGTTCCAGCCAAATGGGCGGAACACCAAAGCCCACAGCCAGCCAGCCAGCCAACCAACCAAAGGCACGGGTTTGACCCGCGTGAGGACACGGCCCAGATGGATTTGACCCGGCGGGGGCAAACAAAAGTGTACCCCAAGCGTAACCATATCTTCGGCTAAGTACGAAATGGCCTCCTGACCAGCAAGTCACGGTCTCCAAACGGCGTGACAAAGCGAGAGGAAGCAAGCAGCATGCCGGCCGTGGATGTGGACGACGATATCGCGTTCAACGCGAACGCGTTCAGCGTCGTGGGCTCGTGGCTACTGGGTGGGAAGACAGCCCCTGCTGCTGCGAAGCTGGAAGATGACGAGCCGCAGCAGTCGGCGGCGCAGCGTCGCGCGCCCGTGACGCTCTATCGCCCGTCGTCCAAGACGGCCAGCATCACTGGCGCGGCCACGGGCGCTGGCAACGGCAAGATCCTGACGGAGGAGGAGAAGGAGATGAAGAAGAAGCTGCTGCGGAAGTCAGGGACGTACCGCCACCAGCAGCAGGATGATGACCAGGAGACTGTGGACAATGAAGCGCTGGACAAAGAGGAGGAGGAACTGGTGCGATACAAGCAAGGCCAGTCGGCAGCTGCACCCAAGTTAGCACCAGTGTCGTCGACGGTAAGCAGCTCTGCTAGTGAGCCGAGTCGAACAGAGGCTGTGGCTGCGACAGCAGCGTCGTCAGTGCCGTCGAAGAAGCGGAAAGTGAGTGCGCAGGAGGAGCTGCTGGAGAAGCTGCGCGAGGAGGCGGCGCGCAAGAAGGCCAAGAACCTCAAGGCCAAGCTGCGGATGCAGCGCAAGAAGGAGGAGAGCAAGAAGCAGCAGACTCCCGTGCAGGCATAGGAATGACCGGACAGGCAATGCAAGTATGTTATTTAGCTCAGCACAGTACTCGCTGTTGTCCTGACCCGGCACGTGAATGCCCCGCTGTGTCGCAATGCAATTCGCACTGCCTGTGCAAGTGCAGATCAGCAATACGTCGTGCCGTCTGCACGCATGCAGACTCATCCAAGTGGAAGCCATTCGTCTGCTGAATGCGTCGGCATCCACGTCAGCCTGCGTGTCAGTTTATACGTTGCAGGCCGTGAATGCGAATCGCAGGTGAACATATATAACCTAATCCAGTCACCACTGTCACCAGCAGTGGTATGCGACATGCACGTCTAGGTTCAAGTACTGATTTACCACTGACCCGCAACGAACGGAGGGCCGCATCCATGTGAACGTAGCTGCTCGACATTCAAGCACAAAGCTCAAGCACATTCACGCCCGCCGCAGCGCATTCCACGCTCTCTCTCATTCCGACTTGCGACCGCTCACACGCAGATCCATCTACCAATCTACCCACCACCATGTCCACCGACGCCGACGCCCAGCGATGGTTCGCAGCCGCCCAGCAGTGGCTCCAGTGGGACGTGAACGCCGGCACCAAGCAGCAGGTGCAGACGCTGCTGGACGCGCAGGACGCAGCGGCGCTGCGCAAGCTCTTCGACGGCCGTCTGGAGTTCGGCACAGCCGGCCTGCGAGCCGTCATGGGCCCGGGCACCACGGCCATCAACGACCTGGTCGTGCTGCAGACGGCCCAGGGTCTGTGCAAATACCTCGTGGAGGT
This sequence comes from Pythium utonaiense, assembly GCA_023334595.1. Taxonomy (NCBI): domain Eukaryota; phylum Oomycota; class Peronosporomycetes; order Pythiales; family Pythiaceae; genus Pythium; species Pythium utonaiense. Next base: position 9,594 of record JAADVE010000312.1, read on the forward strand.
GCTGGGCGAGGAAGAGACCAAGCGCCGCGGCGTCGCGCTGGGCTATGACCACCGCGCAAGCGGCTCCCTCAACTCGAAGCGATTCGCTGAGCTCACGGCCGCGGTGTGCGTGCACCTGGGCATCAAGGTGTACCTGTACGAAGGCTTCGTGGCCACGCCGCTGGTGGTACGTGCATGATGCTGATGCTGATACTCTCGCGTTTGCGAATGGATTGGATTCTGATGGCTGATGGTGATTGATGATTGCGATTGCAGCCTTTCTTGATCGAGCAGAAGCAGTGTGCCGCAGGTATCATGGTCACGGCGTCACACAACCCGAAGGCGGACAACGGCTACAAGGTGTACTGGGGCAACGGCTGCCAGATCATCCCACCACACGACGCTGGCATCGCCGCGCGCATCCTCGACAACCTCGCACCGTGGACTCAGTACAGCGACGCGCTGCTGGCGTCGCTGCGTGAGTCGCCGCTGGTCGAAGACCCGACACAGGAGATGACGGCGTCGTACTTTGCAATTCTCAAGCGCCGCCTGTGCCGCTACGCGGCGGACAACCGAGAGACGCCGCTGAAGATCGCGTACACGGCCATGCACGGTGTCGGTCACGCGTTCACGAGCCGCTCCTTCGAGGCCTTCGAGCACAAGCCGTACGTGCGAGTGGAGAAGCAGTTGCTGCCCGACCCAGAGTTCCCCACCGTGGCGTTCCCGAACCCAGAGGAGGGCAAGGGTGCGTTGCAGTTGGCCATGGAGACGGCGGAGGCTAACGGCGCGCGCTTGATCCTGGCGAATGACCCCGACGCTGACCGCTTGGCGGTGGCGGAACAGGACCCAGCGACCAAGCGCTGGAAGATCTTCACGGGCAACGAGATCGGCGTGCTGCTGGGCCACTGGGAACTAACGCAGTACCTCAAGAGCCACCCGGACGCTGACCGCTCGCAGCTCTACTTCGTCGCGTCCACGGTGTCGTCCAAGATGCTGCGTGCTGTCGCGCAGGTCGAAGGCCTCAACTTCGTGGAGACGCTCACGGGCTTCAAGTGGATGGGCAACAAGACGGCCGACCTGCGCGCCGAGGAGAAGACTGTGCTCTTTTCGTTCGAAGAGGCCATCGGCTTCTGTGTGGGCGACCTCGTCAAGGACAAGGACGGCGTGTGCGCCGCCGCGGTGTTCGCCGAGATGGCAGTGCAGCTGGAGAAGAACGAGAAGCGCACGGTGGCGCAGCATCTCGAGGCGCTGTACGAGAAGTACGGCCACTTCGTGACACAGAACCACTACGTCAAGTGCTACGACCCAGCCGTGACCAACCGAATCTTCGAACGCCTTCGCAACGGTGGCCAGTACTGGACGCAGGTGGGCGACTTCGCCATCGAGAACATCCGCGATCTCACGACGGGCTACGACAGCGAGCAGGCGGACAAGAAGGCCGTGCTGCCCGTGAGTGCGTCCAGCCACATGATCACATACAAGTTCACAAACGGCTGCGTGGCGACGCTGCGGACCAGTGGCACGGAGCCCAAGCTCAAGTACTACGTGGAGCTGGCCGGCAAGGTGGGCCAGTCGCGGGCCGAGGTGACGGAGATCCTGCGCAAGCAGGTGGAGCAGATCGTCGAGCTCATGCTGCAGCCAACGGAGAACAACCTGGAGCGCCCGCCAGTCGAGTAAGCGCCACGTGATAATACATCCTACGACTGAACTACGATGCGTTGATGCTGGTTGATTTTGATTGGGATTTTGCGGTGGTTAGCACTCGTATTTGTGGTTGTAGTACGGTAGTAATAGGTGGAGACTCGTCTCTCTCTCAGCGTCTCACTGCGTGGGTGCGGACGGTAGCGCGAAGTACATGTCCTGCAGCGTGAACTGGAGAATGGACGGAGACGACGACACGGACGTGGACGAGCTGCTGCCACCTTCGGGTGACGACGACAGCGAGCTGCCGCTGCTCTCACTGCCGCTCATGAACACGACGCTGCTGTTGCTGTGCTTGCCGTTCTTCTTTTTGTTCTTCTTCGTGGTCTTCACCCTCGCTGCTGCGGTGTGCTGTTCGTCACTCTCTAGCTCAGTGATCTCAGCAATGGACTTGCCCGTCGTGCGAGCATGCTTTGACGGTGGGGTCTTGATTGTTGTCGAGATTGCCAGGTTCATGCTCTCAGCGAGGTCCAGTCGTGGTACTTCAGGAGCTACGCGCTGGTCTGACTGGCCCGTGAAGACCGGTGATCCACCCAGACCGAAGTACGAATCCATCTCCATCACGAAGAGCTGCTGGTCGTCCCCGCCGTGGACGAGGCCGTCACCTCCGAGCTCAAGATTACTTGGACCCTTGCGCTTCACTTGAAGCAGCAGTCCCTCTGGGTGTTGAACGTCGACGACTCGGAAGGACACCTTCGGATGAGCCCAAAGTGGCAAGCCACGCTGCGCGAATGTTCGCATCTCGCTGCTTCGAGACTTCGTTGATGACGCCAGATCGTTACTAAACATCGCATCACCCACGCCCGCGCTTTCTGAGCGAACACGAGGCGTGTCCATCAGATCCCACGCCTTAAGCTCCGCCACGGTCGCATCGAAACCGAATGGTGAGGATCGTGTCTTCGTCGTCTCGGCACTGAACGACGCAGTCAAGCTCAGGCTATGGCGACTGCTCACTGGTGGATGGACGGTCAGATCGTACAGTTTGAGCGTGCCATCGCAGTAGATCGCCATCTTCAGCCCGTCGTGCGCAAAAAGGCAGCTCAAACGTCGGCGGCGACGGCGGCGACGCGATGCGAGGTCTTGGTCGTCCATGCTCCCACCTGAAAAGTCGATGCCTGTGGACTGCGCGAGCTGGCTGAACAATGCCTGGGACGCATCCAGCGCCGTGTTCATGAGCGTGGCTGGCGGGCTGTTGTAGTAGAACGCCGATGACGCCGACATCCCCAGCTGGGTGCCGTAGCTGCTGGACGCTGGCGGCTCTGTCGTGTTGGGGGCAGTGGGCGCGGCCTGAAGCGTGTGGTGGATCTTGAGCACACGTGACAGCGTCTTGGGCTCAATGGCACGCAGCCCCGCGCAGAAATCGCTGACATCTCGGTCTCTCTCACCACCAGCGGCGCCGCTGCGTGAAAGACTACTGTCGCTGTCCGTGGCGTGCGTGTGCAGCCCCATGGCTTTGCCGTCCGGGTGGATGGCGTACAAGTGGCTTGTGCCGTGGGCCGACGTGACGCTGAGCCACTTGGCGTCCTGGCTGAATGCGATGTCCGCGATGCTGGCGTGGGTGATGCCTCGCTGCAGCTTGTACAGGAGCTGCTGGCGGCTCGGGGTCTTCGTGGCTTGGAGAGGCGGTAGAAGGCGGTAGACGTGGACGTTCTGGCCCTTGGTGGAGCTCGTGGCGAGCAGCGTACCGGAGGAATCGAACGCCAAGTGGACGAGCGCGGTGCTGTGGCACTGGAAGCCAGTGACCGGACGTCCAGACCGCAGATCTTGGACGACGACCCATCCGTTTTGTTGGTTTTGTTGGCGAATGTTGGTGTTGGCCGATGTGTTTGTTGGAAAAGATGGTGTTTGTTGGCGGTTTGGAGGGTAGTTTTGTTGGTTGACTGGGTAGATATTGCTGGCGTTGGAATCGCTGAGGTGGGGAGGGATGGCGGTCGGCTGAGTGCTAGGAGACGTGGACAAGTACGGCGCGATGGTCTTGCCGATGTAGTAGAAGCCCGATGCGACATTCTGCGCCACGTCAATTGCGTTGTAAGTGGAGGGTGGTGAGGCACATGAGATCGACGCACTGCGGCTCTGTGAAGCGGATAGAAGTTGATGGGAGCCACCACGAATGAGCGCCTCAGGCACGATCTCCTCGCCGTCGTCGCTGTCGCTCTCATCGTCCAGGGACGTCTCAGCCGTGCCAGGATACGCGATCCATCGAGGGCCTAAAGCCATGGCCAAGGACGCCAACGACGAGATGCGCCGCTTCACCTCCATCGACACCAAATCTATCAACAAAATCTCATGGGATTCGCACAGCACCGCCGCAGTCGAGCGCTGGATCTGGAGATCAACCACGGACGACGGAGTCGGGGGTAAGCGTTTGAGTATCCTGTGGGGAAAGCCACCAACACCAGTAACACATGAGGACTTCTGCGAATACCACACCAACAACAACAACAGGGAAGACGCGCGCACCTTTCATCTGTGAAGGAGAAGACCGTGAGATCTTCGCTTGAATCAACAGGCGGCTGTGTATCTGCGCCGTTGCCGTAAGGTGATGTGTGTGAATAGTCGAACTCCTGGCATCGCTCGGACACGAAGACGCCGCCAAGCTGTGGGCCAGTGGCCCGCGGAAGATCCCCGGAAGAGACATTTGCTGGAGGTAACCGGAAGAGTCGCAGCATGCGCACGTTCGACAGTAGCGCACCGTCCTTTCCTTCATCCACCACGACCTGTTCCCATGGAAGCACACGTGCGCTGTGTCAGATCCCCACATACAACTACAGCATGGACATGCTGGCACCAGTTCATACCTGCACAGGCGTCAGCGATTCTTTTGCAGAAGAGAACTTGTCGAGGCGGTACACCTGCCACGCCGCTGTAGAGCACACCACGAGGTACGCCTGCGTGCCGATGCGGTCGATAGCGCAGTACGTCACCTCCGCGCGCGCCACGGGCTTCACGGACAAGTGTTGGCTGAGCATTTCCGATTGGGTTTTGTTGGAATTGTGGTGCGTTGGTGGTGTTGGCAGAGCTGGAGGCAATAAATTGTTCTGCGGTGCTGGCGTCGTCGGAAGGTGCGGATGTTCTCCGGCCCAAGTGACGAGATTCTTGCTCTGCAAAATCCCCAGAAGCACACCTTCACAGTTGCCGGATACCTCTGAAAAAAGATAGCCTTGTTAAACCACTAGAACTGAGAAAGCATACAACAGGAAACAGACCGACAGATTCGTTTTCAAAGGACGTCGAGGGCACGATTTTGAAGTTGGCACATTCAGCAAGCCGACCCGAACCTCGAGAACAAGACCATCACCCGCACGTGCGCAATCGCTCTATGCACTAATGTCGCGCATGCGCAACTGTGGGTGAAAAATTCGCGTCCCGCACAATCCCTGAAAACACAGCCCACAATCCGCATCCTCCAGATCGCCAACAAAATGAGCAGCCAAGTGCAAGGTGTCGTCGTGAATGACGCCCACGGGCTGTGTCTGAAAGCGGACGGCGACCTCCAGTACACTGCGCAGGACGACAGCGCGGGCTTCTTCTCGACGATCGCGGAGAAGGCGGCGGCGCTGGGTGACGACGAACAGCCGACCGTGCGACTGGAGACGACGACGCGATCGATCCTCGTGACGCGCGTCGTCAGCGAAGGAGCCAAGCGTACGATCGCAGTGTCTCAAGCCAAGAGTGCAGTTGGAAGCGAGCTGTAAATGATGTAGTCGACCAAGTGCCATGGAATACGAAGTACACGCGTGTGTTGAGTGGACAGTGGATATTGTATTGCTTTCTTCTGAGCGCGTTGGCTCGTTCATAAAATAAAGGATGCGTTGGATACGCGACGACTAGTATGCACACGACTCCTGCTGGTTGTTGCCGCGATAAATAGGTTCGGTAGGGTACGACACTTTGGCCAGAACGACCTTGTCCTTCTCGCAGTCGGCGACTTCTGGACCAGAGTAGGACGCTTCAGCCTTTCCTTTTCCTGTGGAGGACGCCGAAGACGAAGAGGAGGCGGTAGACGAAGACGACGTCGTCGTCGATGGCATGTACATGGAGAAGGATCGTCGAAGCGAGGACGCGTTCTTGTGCAAGAAAGACAGTGGCTTCTTCGCCACGGACAGAGCGGAGTTGCCGATGGTGGAGGCTGCGCTGTGTGCGGACTGGTTGTTGCTGCAGCTCGTGGATCCCTCCTTAGACGAGAATCTCACGACGAGCTGCTCCAGTTCGGCCTTCACCTTCTTCTCTTCGACCGCAAGCTCATTCTCGTCACGAGGGTCGCGCCAGTAGTAGCGCTGCCACGAGAAGAGCACCTTGCCCCACTCCTGGCGGTCGTCATTCGAGTGCGCACTCAGCTCCAGTCGCACTGGCGCCCCGAGCGTGTAGGAGCGGTCCTTCACGTTCACCTTGCGGGTCTCGAGGAAGAAGGAGTTGGGCATGCCGTCAGGACGGCGCTGGGCCTTGACCACGATCTTGCAGCCCGAGAGGCGCACTTCGCCGACCATCTTGGCGCTGCGGGACGACGCGTAGTAGCGCAGGAAGCCGTCTTCCAGCGAGAAGAAGTAGACCTTGGGCCCATTACGCTTCTCATGGAGGACGAGGTATCCCTGGCGGCTCATGTTGTTGGTTCTCGGGTGTTGGCGATGAAAACGTTGGTGAAGTTGGCGCGAGTCTAGAGATAGACTACTGGCTGCTGGTAGAGGCGATTGAACGGACGGTCGCGTGAAGGGGTGCTTGCTTTAGACTCGGTGTGCGATGCAGAAGCGAGGCGAGGGATAGACCGGGATGGTTGGTCTCACTTCGGGTTTCAATGAGGCGTTACTTTAGAGGTCGCGCTTCGTAACCGGATAGGCTGGCGACTGGGTGCTGCAGACTAAAATGGAGTCTCGATGTTGTGCAATTGAGCGCGAGTCTGATTGTGAGAGCGATGCTGCTGCACGCGACAGCGTCGAAAGAAAGAAAGAGAGCGCGCGGACAGTGGAGTCGAAAGCAACGAGACGCAGTCACCGACCACGGTGAGCAGCGCGGTGTCGATGCGATGATAGGTGCCTGCAGCGGATGATAAATGTCATCGCATGGGATGCACGCACTTGAAACAGCCGATTCTTGGCGGCCGCGACAGCTTCCGATGATAGACTCTTGCGTCCACAGAAATAACTGTTCCGCTCCCAGCCTTCAATTCGCCTCGCTTGGATTTGCTCCACATGGATCCCACGCACTTGATGAGGAGCCAGAGCCAAACGCGTAGAGCGTTCTGACTTCCAGGCGGCGGATGCGTCTCACGCGATGACTGTCGAGTCGGCCACCCAATGGTCAGAACATCTGCTCCGTCGCACCGGCTGGAACGGTGCGCGCCAAGATGCGGCATGGAGGAATGTTCTGCCTGCTCAAAGAAGCATGCGATGCTTTATATACGGAAACCACTATTTAATCTATGGATTGGGATCAAAATATGGACGACGGCCAAGCGAGTGCCGTCCGGATCGCTCCAGCGCATAGAACGAGACCAAGTAGATAAAGCCGCAGAGCCCAATGATGAGGGCGATTGCGAGGACTTTGGACAGCATGCACTCACGACCATCGTCGTTGTCGTCCGATTCTTTATCATCGCCAAAGTCGCTCTTCTGGAGACCGTCCACGAGGAGCTTCTTCGTCGCAGTGGAGCCGACGGAGAGGCGGCGATTCATGCGAGAAGCGGCGGAGCCTGAATCGGTTGTGATCGCGGAGCTCATTCTTGCGACCAACAGGCCGAGGGCTGGAAGATGGGGCTTGAATCACTCTGAATTGGTTTGCGTAGCAGTCGGTGGTGATCGTGCTGCAGATATGGTGCGTCGCCTCAGCAGCCAAGCAGCCGCCGTCGCTGACGATAATGAATCGGTTATCAGGAGAAACGTCGTGGCTGTTGTTGTGGGGAGTTGAGCGAGGAAACCAAACGGTTTGGTCCAAACCTCGCTCACTTCAACAACAGCAACCTTCGGCTCAGATCTGGACCGTCCAATGCAAGCCGAGCCAAGCCGCGGCTTGGATTGAACCCACCAACAACTCACCACCGTGAAGAACATTCTCGCATGCCGCATCTAATACGTGGACCACATCAATACCCGTCCAGCGAATCAGGTATCGGCCACGCGAGTCAAGCGATCAAGGAACGTAGCAAAATGGAGCTGGCACACTGGCGGTGGTTCCTCCGAGATACAGAGTGAGCACCACAGCCATGCAGCGGACCCCACTGCATATTGCATGAGGTTCTCTCCAAGCTGCAGTTCCTCACAGCCCACACAGCATTGTATTGGATGGCATAATCGGGTGGTGGAGACCATCACTCAGGAAGCCAGTTTGCACTCCTGTCGCTGCGTTTGATTGGCTGTCTTGTGGCCTCGCGGCTGATTGGCCAAATGGTGTTGGACGCACCATCATTCTTGGCTCGTGGCGAGAACATCGCCCATCTCCAAAAATAGTTTGAAACCGTTTGAAACATGTTTTATACAGTTTTCGACTCCCCAGGGGGCCGTGGAGTCTCGAGGGGGGAGCAAGAATGAATGAAAATGAGTGATGGTTGTGTTGCCATTTGAAAAACAAGAAGCGCATCCAGGCACCGCGACCGAGTCTAAAGCGCGGGACGCACGTGGATCTATCGCCCTCGTGATCCGATCCACCGCCGTGTCTATCCGTCGCGTCTATCGGTCCTTCTCCCACGCGGTCTATCCAGCCGGTCTATCTATCCTCCTCGCCTCGTCGTCGAACCCCATGAGCCTCTACAACACGGGATACTCGGTCGGCATGAGCGCCGGCCTCGCCAACTCCACGGCGACCTCCTCGACCACGGGCTACGGCCTCTACCAGGCCCAGAAGCGCCAGCGCACGGACGACGGCGCCAAGGACGTCTCCGCCGCCGTGTCCCCCGAAAACGCCGACCAGAACGCCGCCGCGCCGCCCGCTGCGGCCTCCTCCGCGACCTCCGCGTCCACCGCCACGGCGCCGTCCTCCTACGCGCCCATGAGCGTCAGCCTGCAGAAGGAGGCGTCCTGGAGCATCCTGGGCGACGACAACTTCAGCGCGCTGGGCGGCATGCCGTCCATGAACGCCGTGCTCGAGAAGCGCCAGTTCTCCATCAGCTCGCTGCTGCCCCCGGGCATGACGACCGCGAACGTGCCGCCCCCGCCACAGCCGTCGACTGCGATGCCTGCCGTGGACCGCGCTAACGGCCAGCCGCCAGCGCAGATTATCGAAGGATCTGGTGGCAACCAGAAGTATCTGGACCAGAACACGGGCGAGTACATGTACGGGGACACGGTCAAGCCCATGACGTTCGCGGAGAAACAAGGGCTGGTCCAGAAGATCACGCTGCTGCCCAGTCAGTACCTGCGCGGCCTCATGGACGTCATCAGCAAGTACCAGCCGGACACGGTGCGCCAGATCGACGATGACGGCTACGCGTTCGACCTAGGACAGATGAACGAGAACACGGTCTGGGCCATCAGTGATTACGTCAAGGACTCGATGATCGAGCTCGACGGCTACATCCGCTCGATCTCGGCCGTGTCGATCAACGGCGACGACGGCCAGGGCGGCGTGGGGCTCGATCCGAACAGCGCCGCTGGCCTCGCGGCTGCCCAGCAACAGGCAATGGCTCGCCACGGCTCGGGCCACGACCTCGCACTCAACAACCCGAAGATTTCAGCGCTCTCCACAAACGAGAACCAGGGCAAGTTCCTCGAGCAGGTGCAGATGTACTCCAAGCCCAAGGTGACCAAGTCTCGCGTCAAGCCATCCAAGAAGCACGAGTGCCCTACGTGCCAGAAGCAGTTCCGTGGCCGCTCAGAGCTCCAGAACCACCTACGCACGCACACGGGAGAGAAGCCGCTCAAGTGCTCCTACGCTGGCTGCCAGAAACGGTACGCCCACAGCTCCAACCTGCGTGCCCACGAGCGAACCCACGCCGGTGTGAAGCCGTACGCGTGCCATTATGACGGTTGTGGAAAGAGCTTTGCCCACTCGGTGTCGCTGAAAGAGCACATCTGGATGCACGCCGGCTTCCAACCGTACGTGTGCGACTTCGAAGGCTGTGAAAAGAAGTTCACGCAAGTGTCCAACTTCGCACGGCACAAGAAGACCCACGAGAAGGACGAGCGACGGGAAGCGAACGACGCGGACAACTAGTAGCCTGCCGAACAATCGTGTGGATGCGTAGGAAAGACCCCCGTACTCCCGACCATGTCGCCGTGTCGGATATATATCGCTGAGACCGCAAATACTACTACTTCATGCTTTTTCCCCCCGAGTCGATTGTTGATTTCCCTGTTCAGTAGAAATGGCTACACACCCACCAGGAGGCGTTTTGATTGGCTCCGAGAAGAAATGTCGATCACTGATTGGCGGAATGCTAAGTGAGCGTGGACCTTACTCAAGATCATTTGTATTGGATCTTTTCCCTAATCTACCCATGGATTTCAGGGGCTACTTTGATTCGGCCTCGCTACTTCCGACACTACAGCACGCACTGGTTGTTCATAATGATACGGATCACTCCACGATTCACACGGCGAGTCCGTCGCGGTTCTCGTCGTGCTTTTGCTTACGGGCCTTGGCGGCCACGGCCTTCTGCTTGGCTGCATTCTTCTGCGCCGCCACACCGTCTGCCCCTGCCTGAGTGGCCAGCTGAGCCGCCGCAGCCTTGGCTTGCGCGTTCTTCTCTTCACGTGCCTTCTTACGGCTCTGCGGACGCTTATCTCCGAACTCAGTACGGTATCGAGACCGCAACTGCGAGTTCGAGAACTTGGCAAGTGGCATGTACTCAGCCACGCCAGTCTTGCCCTGGGCGATTTGCTCCCACATGGTCTTCGTGCCGTTCTTGCAGCGCGTGTCTTGTGAGACGCGCCACAGCAGCTTGATGAGCTCAGCCGACCACTCGCTGTTGCGAGCCGTGGCATGGAGAGGAAGCTCGTGGTGCTGGATGTAGTTGTGCTCGAGCTCTTCGGCCGTGTACTGTGCCAGCAGCGCGAACCGCTGGTCGCCCATGCCGTTTGTTGCAATGACTGTCCAGTCCACCTTCTTCCCTCGGCGGCATGGGTTGGTCTTGTCGTCCATATTCACGGCCTCGTACAGGAGCCGAAGTTCGGGCTCCTTCATGAGACGGAGAGGTGGACCTCCCGCAGGGCGGGGCACAGAGGCGCTACCAGAGCCACCAGTGTGCATGAGCTGCGTGAAACTCGCGTCGCCCTCCGCGGCAGATGGGTAGTACGGGTTCGCTCCTTGGTTGTAGTGGCGCTGAAGACCCGGGGACATTGGGAAGCCGTTGGGTGGAACGAGGTCGTCCAGCAGCGTCGACTGGAAGGCGGCCTCCGCTTGCTGCTGTGAGTGCGAGTTGTAGTACATGTTGTACGGCTGCGCGTGGGTGGCCGCGTACTGTTGCTGCTGGCGTTGCTGCTGGAGCACGCGCTCCAAGTGGTACTTGAAGAGATGGTAGTGGCCCGGGTGGAACACGCCGAGCGCGCGGCTGTCGTGGCCGATGCTCTCGAAGTGGGCGACATTGTCGTAGCCAAAGTGCTGCAGATTGGTCATGTACAGCGTGGCCATTTGCCGCGGGATGCCACACAACTGCAGCCACTTGGACATGGTCACGAGCTCCGTGAGAACTGGCGGACTGGCGGGTCGACGGATCGCAAACTCTTGGCTCGCGCACGTGCGGATCGTGTGCTGGTCCTGCGGGAACGAGATGCCGGCGAGCGACAGCTCGTGGTCGCTGATGAACGCGAGCGCGAGGATCGAGTCGTAGCCCATGCGGCCCAGTTGTTCGCACAGATACCGCAGTGAATTGATGTCATTGGAAAACGACAGCGCGAGCGACTGCAGGAACGACGCGACGTCTTCCAGTGGGATCGACAAGCGCGGCTGGTACTGCGGATCCACGCCCGCCGACGGGCCGCCCGTAACGCCGTACGACTGGCCACCCACCACCGGCGCATTCGCGTTTTCCTGCGGCGGCGCGACGTAGCTCATCTCGAAGCCCGAGAACGCGACGCTGGCGTCGGCGCCGCCGGCCGATGGCGCGTATCCAGCGGGGGGCGCGGCGCTGCCTCCCGCGGCTCCCACAGGCCGCCGCCGACGCCGCGACTTGAGCGCCATCAGGTCCTCGCTGTCGGCCTTGAGCGCCGCGTCGTGGTCGCCGTCGATGTACACCACGGGCGCCTGCGCGAACGTCGGGCCGTCGACGTGGTCGTGGTCGCCGTCGTCGCGCTTGAGCTCGGGCCAGGCGTCCGTCTGCGACGTGTGCGCACTGGGATTGCTGGAGTGCATGGCGTCCGGAAGCTGATGCGGATCCATCAGTGGCATGAGGGGCTCTTTCGGTTTCTGGACGGGCGTCCAGGGATGAGATACTGTGGATCCAGAGGGACAACGCGCGAGGAGGTCGAAAAGATAGACCGCGGGATGAGATGTGGACCGCAGCTGAGGTCCAAAGCTGGCGGAGCGGATGTCGCTTGTGGAGATCAGACCGGTAGACACAGGACCGTTCTGCGTAGGATTGTTGGGGTCGGTGCGCCAAGCGGGAACGGTATTGAAGCGGGCGGCGCCGTGGATTGGTTCCGCTCCAGTGTTTGTTCTTGTGAAATGGCAGTGCCGTTCCGCGCCTCCAGCGGCCAGCACAAGTTGGACCTCTAGCAGACGGGACAGACACCAGGTGTCCCGAACAATCGACTCCCCGACCCCTTTCGCTGGACTGGGCCGTTATCTTTCACGGAGACGCCGCGTTTTATTACCACCACCATTGTGATGGCGCCTCGACTCAACAAGCCTTGACATCCATACCGCCACAGACACTTGGTCGTGGTTTACCAGCATCGACTCTCTTTTTGACGCATGGTCTGGGCATCTGGAGCCCTGACAGACGCAGCAGAATTCTTCGTAAACGTGCGCTCTGCGTGTGTTTCACACAGTGAGAGCACACGTACGTTTGTTTCTGTACGAGAGAGCTCTCAGGTCCAAAACCTGGTACAGTAGTCCCCCCCCTGAGCGCGCTTGCAGTTTTGATCGAGATGAGCGGGTTTTATGGAACGGACAGGCGGAAGTCAGCAGCCATACCAACAACAGTATACTTAATTAGTGGTGGTAAGAGGTAGCACAGTCTCTCGCA
>JAADVE010000313.1:0-22382 GCA_023334595.1 Pythium utonaiense
CCCCCCCCCCCCCCCCCCCAAAGAGGCCAATGCATCACGTACCCACAAGCTCCAGGACTCTGTCATCGTATCGCTGAAAAGCCACGCGTGCCTCCACGATCCTCACCAGATCGAACTGGTGACTGGCGTGTTGGAATTCGCTGTGGAAGATCCTGGCCTTGTGACTTCAACATTGTCGGCGAACGCTCCATGAACAAAGCGGTATAATAGCAAGGCTCTGCATGTGCCGGAGGTGCAGTGTGATGCCAAAGAGTGGAAGGCCATCACAGTGTGAACTGTATCCACCTCAAGTGGTGACCAGAGCAGATTCTAGCCGAGCATCCCGGTGGCCGCGTCTCTCGACGAGTTGGTCGTCGCCGGCACCTCGGTGGTCAACGTGGATCCGGCATCGCTCTTTTGTTGTTGTAGTGGTTCCGACTCAGCCGTTCGCGGCAGTGCAGCGTTTGAGAGCGATAGTCTGTCATGGTCTTTACTGCAGTGCGGAGCCACTGGAGATTTTTGCTGTATTTTTGGCTGTTCTCGACCGATTGAAAGGTTTCCTCAGGGAGTGGAGAGGAATCGCAAGCTGGTCACATTGGTTGAAAAATGACGTCTCGGCAAGCACTACCCGTGGGCTGCACGCAAGGCTTCAAGTCCTTGCGTACCCATGTAAAGCTGACGAAAGAGAGTGTGCCGGAGAAGCCCAAAATCGCGCCGCAACCGTCGAGCAAAACTGAACGAGAGCAGGTACGCAGCTGTGCGCATGATGGGGCTGACGAAGTGCTGACGATAGCACTCACTCGTCGATCTTTGGTGGAGGAGTGGGAGGAGAACGGCCAGCTCGAACCATTGGTATGTAACGGCGAAGGTGAGCGCAAGAGACTCGATGTGCTCGCAGTGGCTAGTGTTTTAGACTGAAGCGTCGAGGATTCCTCCACAGAACAAGCCCGGCGCATCGCCAACGAGCGAAATCAGCATGAAGAGCGTCAGCTAAATGCTATTCGAGTGCGTTGCTCCTTTCACCGATAATGCTGCGAGGAAACTGATGCGTTCTGTTAATGAAACGGCATCATCGTAGCTGACTCTTGCAAAAGAGCATCGTGAATTGAAGGTGCTGCTGCTACAGCTTCGTATCGGATAGCTCGGAAACGGAGTACTTTATGACTGGGATTTGTGCGTGGTAGACTCGTGAACGCGCTGTCAAGTCGATGGAAAGCGCCCTTCAGGACGCCATGGAGCGGACAGCTCAGAAAGAAACCAATCTGGACAGTCGCATCCAAGACATCGCTCGGCTGGAGCAGCGGTTGCATGAGGCATTGACACAGAGTATACTCGCAGCTCCAGCCACGGAGCGAGAAAACTCTACTAGTGCGACTGAAGTTGCTCCAGCAAACGAAGAAATTGTGCGAAGATTGGAAGAACGTGAGGCGCTGTTGGCACTCCAGCAACAGGTATGACCCGTGCGTGACGGGTGGGCCTGGTGACGTCCTCAGACTTGTGGCGTCCTCCTCACTAGGAACTTGCTCTCGCACGCGATCAGATCACAAATCGTGATCGCCATGTACGCATCTAAGCACTCCCTGGTGATTTGTTCAACGGTGATAGCATGTTTAACTGGTGGTAAACTCTGCCCAGCTCACTACCAAGGAGCGTGTTCTTCGCGACAAAGCCGCTGAGCTGCAGCAGCTCCAGAATACACTCGAACTCAAGGATCGTCAGCTTGTAGCTAGCGCCAACGAGCGGCTCGCTCAGCTCGAACGGGAACTTCAGCAAGTGAGTGATCACTCTGACACTGGAAGCTGCTGACTAGTATTCTAACACGACATGCCTCATTTTACCCAGCGATACACCGGCTTGGAGCAAGAGCTGACTGATCGATTCCAAGCTCAGCTTCAAGCACTTCACACCGAGTTCGAGACGAAGCGACAAATCCTTGAGGAGAGTGCACGAGAATCTAAGGAAGAGGTGTGTGTAGCGGACACTGGAGTGGTTTCTTGGAGGCTGTGTCACGTGGTTGAGCCTGCAGTTTGACCGGCAGATTCGGACACAGACCACCCACTTAGCTGAGAGAGAAACTCACTTAGCTGAGAAAGAAGCCCGCGCCCAGTTATCGGAAGAGCTGCTGAAAGCCGATATATCCAGGTTACAAGAGCAGCAGCAAGAGGTAGAAGTGAAGGAGCGAAAGGCGGACATGGCACTTGAAGACGCCATCGCCCGCATGGTTATTCTAGAGCACCGTGCCTTCGAACTCGCTGAGCGATTAAATGAGGCTGACGATAGAAAAGCTGGCTATGATGAAGGCACGGAACGACTGCGGATACAGGTACAACTGTTATATTCATGTTGCAGTGTCAGTGTCCGAAGTAATGCGGACGTGAGACCCACTCTATCTGTTGCAGGAGCAAAAACTGGCGATGTTTGCGGCTGAAGTCGAGTCGCAGCATCAGTCAAACGTAATGGAACGAGATAGACTCGAGCAAGAACGTACAGCTCAGCGGCTTGCAGCTGAAGCAGCAGCAGCAGCGTCGGTCTCAGTTGCCGAAACACTAGGCCCAGCACCAGTGCCGAGTGATGAGAATCAACAAGGCACGACAAAGGAATCTTCCAGTAAGCCTCCGTCCAGGCGAAGCCTCACATCAGCTCTCTTTCGAACCAAGTCTGTCAACCGATCCTAGAGAGTTCACGAGAGGGAAAGATCATTCGCTAGCCAGACCAGGACGCTCTACCCACATTGATGGTTCTCATGTTTGACACAAAATGCTTCATTACAACACGTTAACTGAGGACAATGATTGAGAAAGGACGACGCATACGCAACTAGAGTTAGCCGACACAACCGCAAATACTCCTCATTGACGGCTCTAGGCCACAGGCGATTCTGGGCGGGTCGCAGCGACGTACAGCGCCCAGGATCGTGTGAGGCCGTCGTCCATCTTGACTTGGTTGAGCACGTCCAGCGCCACTGACTTG
Organism: Pythium utonaiense; assembly: GCA_023334595.1. NCBI lineage: Eukaryota > Oomycota > Peronosporomycetes > Pythiales > Pythiaceae > Pythium > Pythium utonaiense. The sequence goes on from JAADVE010000313.1 coordinate 2,950, forward strand.
TTGATGGCCGCGTAGTTGGCGTACAGAAGCGAGTTCCATGCGTTGCTCATGTCCTTCGCCACGACAATCGCTTCCTTCGACAACACATCGTCCCATTCTTCCTTTACGAACTTGGATGAGCGCACGATTTCGTTGATGGGCGACACCGGGATCATCTGAATGCCGTGGATACAGTACCTCTCCGCGCTGAACCAGGTCGCGTAGTCCACTTTGTTGTCGAAGAAGATCCCCGTCACGTGGTTCTTGATGAACTCTTGTGGGTGGACCTTGTTGCTCGAGTCCATGAGGAAGTACGTACGCACAGCGTGGGCATCGATGCGCATCATGAGACTTCCCAGGTCTTCCACTGCCTTGTTACCCATGACTTGGCCCCATAGCATCATACCGTAGTAGAAGTTGATGTCCTCGGACGTAGACTCCTGGTCCTTGCCATCACGCATGGGCGTCGCTCCGTGTGAAACCGAGTGGCCCAAGAACCACGAGAAGTGGCGGAACGTAGGGAAGTGCGTGTCCTCCGGGCTCGGATTCGCGACGTCGCGGAGCATTGTCCACACCAACGTTTCCAGCTCTTTCATTCGCGTCCACGTGGGATCCAGCTTGCGAAGCATGGCGGAGGCGGTCACCCAGTATCCGTAGTGGTAATGGTGGTCGTTGTAGATGCCGTTACCGAAGTCTGCGTTCACGTCGTTCGTTGTGATGGCTTGCGATGTTACAATGCCACGGTACGTTGTATCGTAGATGAGCGGCGATGGGAACTCGTTCGACAGGAACTTCCCAAGAAGCCCCTGCAGCTTCTTCACACAGGTGGACAGAAGCGTCTTGTCGGTGCCCATGATTGCGGTGTCGTCTGCCATGAGGCACAAGGACGCGTACTTCTGGTACGCCTTGCCCGTAAAGTAGTAGCTCGCGCCATCCAGCAGCCACTCAGCGTTGATGTCTTCCTGCAGCTTCAGCTTGAGCTGAACCTTCTCGACCACGGCGGCATCGATCTTTCGTGGCGCGTAGAAGCCGATCTCTTGCTTGAGCTCTGGCTCCGTGAGCTTCCACTGAGCCACTCCCCCAGTCGTCGTCTTCGTCGTGATGCCCGCCATGGAGCCACGAGTCGACGACTGAAGCACGATTGACCCCGAGGCGCTGGTGTTACTGCTCTTCATCGACGTTAGGTGGTGTGGGAGGGCAAAGTGCAGCAAGCCTGCATCCGCGCACGTACTGCCGTTCGTTGCCCAGTTCAGCGTGTACTGCGTGCGTGACTCGATCGAAACCGAGCCACCACGGACCACACAACCAGCATAGGCATCGTAGACATCGTTTGATGCACCAGGCGGTAGAACGGCCACGCGGATGGTGCCTGTGTACGGGCCTGCGGCCTTAACAGTCGAGTTGTTCAGTGTGAACGTACCAGGCGTGCTCGTGTACATCACCCATGTCTGGTTGTTGCTGAGCTGGAGGATGTACTTGCCATTGCTTTGCTCGAACTTGGTGACCTTGGACGCCGAGTTGATGCTTGGCGTGAGGCCCTTGTAGTCCGCGGAGACAAACGCCATGCCAGTCAGTAGGGCAGCGTCCATGCACTTGGCACCGCTGCAGATGCTCAGGTTGATGCCCATGTCCGTCCAGTCGTAGACTTCGTACGTCGGCACCGTCGTGAACTCAGTTGCCGAAAGAGTGATGTCGTTGTGATACTCGTGGGAATAGAACTTGATCTTACCATCCTTCAGGTCAGCCTTCGTGCGATAGGTATACGAGTAGCATGCCTGGAGACCGTACGGTCCTTCCTCGCCCACTGGCAGCTTGAGGGCGTACGGGTTCGACCACGCTGGGTTCGAGTGCACTCCCTTCTCCTTGGCGGTTGTGTGGATGAGGTTACCCCACCACTTGTTCGTCGGAATTGCACGCGTTGTCAGCAGCTCCTTCTTCACGTTGATGATAGGTGCAAGCTCAGCAAGTCCGGCGTTGCGCTTGAACATATCGGCAGGTACAACAGTCGAAAAAGGCCGCAGCAGGTTGTTCTCGCCTGTCTGCGCTGCTGGTCGGCTGGACTGGGGCGTCAACGTGCTTGGCAGCAAACTTGGCGTCTGTGTGGGGATCAAACCCGCAGCGTCGTCACCTCCAGCACGATCGTTGTCAGTGCTGAATGCACCACGGCTGATACCACCGTCCAGGTCACCAAAGTCGTACGACTCGGAAGTGAGCGCATTGGAGGATACGAGCCCGCAGGCGGCGATCACGAGGCATTGCAGTGTCTTCATGAGGAAGCTTGAGGATCACAAGCTCTGGATGTGTGTCGATCTTGTGGTCGTCAGAGTGAATTGAGCAGTGAGAGAACACGGCCGCGCATTCATGACGCGTGGATCCTCAAGATCCTCGACAACATGCAGACCACTAGAGGGGTGGCAATCGTTATCTACGAGGAGCTCTTCGTGGTAGACGCTATCCTCCAGCTGCGATTGAAGCGTGCCGGAATGGACATTGGCGAAACCAACCGGTATCCTCTCATCATGATGGAGCTGGATGCTTGGCAAGGCAACATCCCCCCACGGAATGCAATCGTCCAAGCCGACTAAAGCTGCAGCCAGCTTGCTGCCCACAATCTTGACGCACAGCTGCCGTCCGAGCACCGCATTCTGGAGTCGCGGATCGATCGGATGATGGATGCAGAGCTCGAGCCCACTCGATCGGTTGCCAGGGGAGCCATCTGGATACCTGAACTCGTTCGTGTGGGCTGTCCAACTCCACTGGATCTGCCACAGGATCTCATCCATCTTGTGTGCTGCAAGCCTTCATACATCGTGCATCTATCCATCTCTTCCATGTACAGTACATGAACGCTCTGGGGTGTGGAAGGCAGCTCGATGGGCCTCGACTACAGATCAGCTTCTCCGTTCCTTCCCGACATAGTCCGACCGACAGTACGTCTTGGATACGTCGACTCTCTGTTTGTCAGCCGGCCATAGTCATCGACAACTTGTAGGGACCACCAGCGTTCCAGTTGGTCGCTCACATTCAAGAAGGTTGCTCACCACAGTACTGAAGAACGGAGCCTTCCCCTTCGTGAGAACCCGCGTCTCCGCATAATGCTGGAAGCTCCATGCACGGCGCTCTGGCCACCGAGGCGCATTGCACACTCGGTTCAGGATCAGGCAGCGTCTCAGCCTCCGGGATTCGCGTCTGCCTCTCTTTCCATCTCAATCCAGTAGATTGCTGAACTTCTTGACCCATGAAGTGCCGTCGTCTACTGCTTTAAGATGTTAATTGCATGTTGTGTGTCTGATTCTGCCGCCATCTGCGGGGGGACAATGCTGCAAGTCTCACCTACTCGCCCAGCGGAGCCAATCGCTGCACGCACGTTGTTGCTTCGTGCCCGTGCTCTGCGAGCTGGTGTACACACGCTCGAAGACACTGGGCTCCAGTGTACACGCCCTCACCACAGCACCGACCTCCACCCAGCGAGCGTCTCGCCGTCCCCGCTGCGTCGCGGTCTCAGTTATTCGTGTAGACCTCGGGCTCTTTCTCTCTCTCCGTCCCGCCTCCTCTCCGTGGAGACCGTCTTTCTCGCATCATGCGGTCTGTCGGTGCTGCGCTGTCGTTCATGGCGATTGCGGGTGCTGCGGCAGCCGCGACGACGTGCGAAACGGGCGATGCGAAGGGCCTTCCAGCGCCTGCTGTGCCCACGCTCATGGTCTCCGGTACGAACACCAGCGAGGCGTGGATGCTGCGGCCGGACTGCAGCGTGAAGCGAGTGCCCGTGCTCATTGAAGGCGAAGGCGACGACGCCAACAGCGTTATGCGCTGCACCAACATGCCGATCGAGCGCATCCAGAGCCTGCCCCCCGTCCAGCGCATGTCCGTACAGTGCTTTACCCCGTGGAGCTGTTGAGCAGTCCATGCTGCTACAGGAGCTCCCAATTGACTCATCCTAACACTTGACTGTACGTCGCGTTGTGTAGCTTCTTGGACGGCACGAGGATCACGAAGGCCGACCTCTCAAACAACACCGACATCATCCACATGTACATTCCGTCGCCACTGCCAAGCTACCCGTCGCTCTCCGCTCGTACTCACTAGTATGCGTGTGTGTACTATGTGATGCAGTATCCTGGCATCGAGTGGCCTCGAGAGCGTCAGCGGATTCAGATTCCCGGACTCTCTGGACGAACTGTGAGTGTTGACCACTTTGGCAGTTCTTCGGACGCTGCGGACTAGCACCTTACCCAGCATGCTCCATGGACCAGGGACTTTGAAGACAACGACATCAAAGAGATCCCTGCGGGTGTAATCCCGGACAGCGTGACGATCTTGTACGTTGTCTGCATCGTTTACTATCTACGCAGTTGGCTGTGGGTCTGACGATCGTGGTGCTGGTACCCAGGTACCTTGGGGAGAACAACATCGATTCCTTGGATTCAATCTCGCTGCCGGGTAGCCTCGACTCGCTGTAGGTTTCACGTGTACATCCTTGTTCGAAGCGCCAAGCATGGATTGATCGAGTGAGATGTTTCTCAGATACTTCAAGGCGGATCTCTTTCCCACGATCAACTTCGCCATCCCCTACGGGCTTTCTGTATTGTACGTACAGTGAGAGCAATTGCTTTACGCACTGTATGTGGTGGCTTACGAACGGATTCACCTGCAGGAACATGGATGAGAACCAGCTTCTCACGAAGATTGAGAACCTCACAATGCCCAGCTCTCTGACCACATTGTACGGGGCTGTAAGCTTGTTGCCCTCCTCTTAACGCTGCTGTGTTCTGACGCTAGCCGCGCTGTGTGATTGTCTTAGCTCGTGCGTCAACTGCAATGTCGACACCATTCGTGGGGTGCAGTTTTCGAAGAAATTCGTGGCGATGTACGTCGTGTATCTCGTCGCCGTACAAACTGGGCCTTCCTAACACACTGCACTCACAATGTGGTAGGGATCTGACCAACTCGACGGTAACGACGTTCGAGATCCGCGAGAGCGACGCCCTCATTCTCAAGAACTTGCCTGAATTCAGCGGCAATATCACGCCGTCCAAGTGCAATGAACCGAACGTCTCAGTCACGCAACTACGCGAAGATCTCTCAGCGTGTGTGATCACCGGTGCGTTGACAAAGGCCGTATAGCTTGACTCTAGTTGGTTTCTAACTCGCGAATTGTCTATTGCGTCTCAGATGCGCGGTTCGAGGAGCTGTACCCGACGCGTTTGCAGTCGACAAAACCTTCAGACTCGTCCTCCGTTGATGATGTTCCAGTACCCACGGTGACGCCAGAACCACCAACAACCTCCTCCTCGAGCTCCACCACACTCATCGCTGTGATTGCAGTTATCGGAGGGCTTCTGTTAATCGCTGCGATCGCTGTCGTATATCGCGTGTTCTTCTCCAAGAAGGCTGGCTCCACTGGCAGCTCTTCGGGTGGCAAGTATCAAGATGCTGAATCTACTCAGCCCATCCAAGGCTCCTCCAACCAGTCATTATCACACCGACAGTCGCAAGAATACCTTAGCAACGACGTCCGCATCGACGAGGCATTGATCCGCTACCGCATCGACTTCCAGGATCTGTTCGTGCTCAATGTGATCGCGAAAGGAGGCTTTGGTATTGTACACTTGGCTACCGTGAAAAACAAGGAGGTTGCCGTCAAGCAGTTGCTGCCAGAGAAGGCCCAGGACATGGCCACCCTTAAGGGCTTCATGGACGAGATTCGGCTGTGTGCGAAAATGGAGCACCCACATATCGTCGCGTTCGTGGGCGTCTCGTGGAGCTCACTGATGGATGTCGCTCTCGTACTCGAGTACATGGCTGGTGGAGATCTCACCGCCGCCTTGGCATCGCAAAGAAAAGCCCCGGAGCCTGAAGACTGGATAGAAGCAAGCAGTGCGCTTCGAGCAAAGTGTCTGTACGCCATGGACGTGGCTTCTGCGCTTGTGTATCTCCACTCGTTCCAGACGCCGATTATCCACCGCGATCTCAAGTCCAAGAACGTGCTGCTCACAGCCGACGGTGAGGCCAAACTCAGCGACTTTGGCGTCAGCAGACGGCTGACGCTGGACGAGACTATGACGGGAGAGGTCGGCACGGTCGCGTGGATCGCCCCCGAGGTGCTGCATGGTGAACGGTACACGGAGAAGGCCGATATTTATTCGTTTGGTGTGCTGCTCGTGGAATTGGACACTTGCCAACACCCATTCAAGCACGAACTCTCTGGCGAGCACTCGACACCCAAGACAAACGCGCGACTGGCGCTACTGATTAGCACGGGCAAGATCGTGCCACAAATGTCTGCGTCGTGTCCGCCTGCCGTGCGGGCACTTGCAGCGAAGTGTATGAGCTACGAGCCCGACGAGAGGCCTGCGGCTGTTGAGATCCACTACGAGATCCGCAAGATCCAGTTGCAGAACCTCCGGTCGAGTACCTATGATTACTGATACAATAGACCTCCATACAGTACGAAGAGGAGCAAGACTCACTACCACATTGTCAAGTACTCACGAGGCTTGAATGAGGAATCATGCGAGTCGCCACCACCTCATAAAGGTGCGATGGAGGTAGCGTACTCTCAGCCGAAATGGTCGTCTCTTGGGGAAGCGAAGCTGTAATTGGAAGCCCGCCACATCACCAGGCAGCGCCCTCCTCAGCACTGACTTCGTAGGCATCGCACAAGGGTTGGCGCGACCTCGCGCGTCGTATCCAATGCATGGGTCGTCGCATGAAGGCCATCACTGCCTCCAGTCCCCTTGGCACTGGCCACTTTTTCCCCGTCGGATCGCACGCAGGTCAAGAACGCATGAGTGATTGGCAGCGACAATCTATTTTCCATTGTGGTGGGACGACCGATTGTAGTGGCTTTAATTGGGTTCCTGACGGGAAGTTTCCACGAGAGTGCGCAGGCAGATCCCATGCGATGGCTTCGCTTTTTCCAGAACTGCAGAAATTGATACCGGGGCCCGTTTGAGTGGCTTCCCTTGGTAGTTTCACGTGCTGTAGACCTCTACGAAATGATATCGAAAAGTCGCCACGTGAGCTAAATAGCGACACGCTGACCCCATTGCAAAGGATCCTTTTTGTATTGGGAGCAGCGACAGTGCGCTGGGATCGGCCATCGCTAATGGGCGTGCGGAGCTTGCTTGCGTCAAGCCAATACAGGCGGCATGCAGGTGAGACTGTGGCCAGGAAGCAGCCATTCGAAGCGACCGGTCATGATGTGGGACGCGAGTGGAGACACGCGTCAATAACGGTGGCCACTCTTCAACATCCGAGCATTGTCTTAGGCCGCTACGAATGACAGCTAACAGTGTAAGTGACAGTCTACCAGCCACGCGAACCCAGCGCGCGCGGTCGGCAGGCGCCAGGTCTGACGGCGTCGAGTCGCGCTCCCACAAGTCGCGGCCGCGAGCGCTGTCGTCGTCTGCGAGTTCGTACTCGAGCGGCTCGTGGAGTAGCGCAGCCAGTAGCGAGACGCTTCGTCGACTGCGACAAAATGACTCTGCGACCGTGTCCTTTCAAGATCAGTTCTGTGGCTGGTTGTGGATGCGCGGATCCAAGATCGGCCGCTGGCGCCACCGCTACTTCTGCCTCAGCGGCACACTGTTGACGTACTTTATGACCTTCCCGTCCGAGGAGTTCTTGCGCCAAGCGATGCCGGAGAACGTGTGCTTCAGCGACGGTACGCCACCCCGCGGCGTGATCCGCGTCGCGCATGTGGAAGAATCCGACTCGAAGACGCTTGGATTTCGTGTGTTTGGCACGTGCGGACGTTCAATTGAGATCCGTGCACACCGCGTGGACGAGCGAAACGAGTGGCTGCGGGCACTGAAGACCCCTGCACGACGCAAGTCGCGATCGTGGTCCGAGGGAAGTGATGAAGAGATGACGCTGAGTCTCTCAAGCTTCGATCCTGAGAACTTTACGTGTTCGATCGACCGCCAGTCAGTCACAATCATGAAGAGCGGCTGGATGCTCAAGCGCAGCGACCATCTTAAGCGGTGGAATCGCTACTTCTTCGTGCTGCAGGGCAAGATGCTCTCGTACTATGCGAGTGACAAGCCTTACGAAGTGCCACGCCGGCGTGGGTACGTCCACGGTGCACGGATCACCCGCTCTCGCGTCGGTGTGAACGGCTTTTACCCGGATCTGGCGATCAAGCTGGATGACCAGAGCGTGCTTCACGTTCGCTTCAGCTCTGAGGACGAGATGGAAGAGTGGCGCGACTTGCTACTGGAGTGTACTGTGAGTTCCGAGCTCTCCGGTACGGGCTCGTCGTCCGGTTCATCGCTCTCAACGCTGATTCCGTTGCTGTGATCATCCACTGACGGCTGGGACACCAACACCCAGACCACCAAGAGGAACTCGTCAGGAAGGTTCTCCTATCTGGAATTGCTGGCACGAGGCTGCACACTCATATCGTGAGGCAGCCACTATGGACTCGATCGCCACGATCGCATGATACCACCGGGTGCAGGAAGCAATGCACTCGCTCCCACGCTACGGACACATGCTTGTCCTCGCTAGCGTCGTAGAATCTAATACATGCTACCAACCTATACAAAATTCCTTTTGCATCCAGGCATCTCAACCACGAAGGGGCTTCGGATATCCGGGCTGGTTGTTGTGGCCTTACTAGTAGCTCTGTGTAGAAGTACGTTTGATTCGAGTCATGATGTTTCGGAACCTCGTAAAAATAGTTGAGTTTCCTGATGTGCGTCTCGTGCCAGTGGTGAAAACTCCATTTCTGCCCGATGGTGTTGCAGCAGACGCCTCCGATGCTGTCGCCCCAGGCCTCATCGGCTTCGCTCCGCCGCAGTTCGACTGTCGCGAATCTTGTGGCTCTCACAGAGTCTGTCGCAGCGAACATCACATCAGACTTCGCAGAGAGCAAGGCCGCAAAGAACTCACCTGATAAGCTACGCACAGTGAGCACCACGGAGGAGAATGATCTGGACGAAGACGAAGATGGAGAGGAAGACCGTAGGAGAGATGACCAAGACGTGGAGTCAACGTCTCAGCTCAGTGACAAGCAGTTGCTCGCGATCTTGCGAGGCAAACTTGCACGACGCAACAAGATCTTGGAGGTCGTGCGTCGTGCATACTACCACGACGTAATCGTGATCAAGGAGCAACTGCGCCATGCTCGTGTCCAGCCTCAGGCGTTGCATGGTCTCCACAACAGCACGCTGCTCTCTCAGAATGGCGGTGCCAGCGGTGGGGGCCACCTGAGCGTGAGCTATACATCGAGAGTTTCGATTTCATCAGCTCGCTCGACGACTTCGAACGCGCCATCCTCCGCGTACGTGCCGCCGCCTGACGACAAACTAGCAGCTATTCCATCGGTTGATCTGCGAGATGTGCTGCCTCTCTTTGCGCCTGCAGAGACCGTGCTTCAAGTGTATCCGTGTGAGACTTGTGGTGGCCACTTGGAGCTCGTCCATGGCGAGAGCAAAGAGCTGATGGCAGCACGCCAGGAGATGGTGCGTGCCACCAAGAGTGAGCTCCAGATGAAAGGCATTGTCCATCGTCTTCGTACTGAAGCAAAAGAGATGGAGGACGTCAACGAGGCGCTGCAGCAGAGAGTAAAAGCCCTCGTCAAGGAAAACTCGTACACACTCGAGCAGCTCCAGGCGTCACGCAAGATGGAGCGTGACCAGAAGACACTGATTTCCTCACTGCGTTCAAAGCTGCAGCTCGCGCAGACAACCCAAGAGGACTTGGAGAACATCACCAACGAATACAAGGAAACCAAGCAGCAACTGATTCGGTCAAATCACGACCGCGATATCTTCTCGGCTTCTAACAACCACCTAAAAGAGGAACTTGCGGAAATCCGCAAGACACTACATCAAACGAAAGTGGACAAGGCGCAGCTAGAGTCGGATTATGGATCCGCCTACTACAAGCTCCAGGAAGAACTCAAGACGTCGAAACAGCTCCACGAGGATCTCGTGAATGAACGCTCGGCGCTAAAAGACAAAACCAAACTGAGCGACGAACTGCTCCAGTCACTTACGGCCGTGAAGGATGAGCTGGCGACAGTGATGCAGCAGTTTGCGCAGACCAAACGCCAGTTAGAAGACCAACTCGCCGACGAGGAGAAAGCTCGAGAAGAAGCCCAGGAGCAGAGCCTCGAGTTCCGCAAGATCAACAAAAGACTGCTTCGCGACCTGGAACAACTGCAGCGAGATCCGCTCGGTCTGGCGTCCACGAGTGGTGATGATAAAGTGGGTAGCTCCGGTGCTGGAGGAAGTATCATTGGAGGAGGAGGTCCAGGTGCTGGAGGAGCCGGCGGCAGCGGTGGTGGTGTCGTGGACATGAAGCATATGATCCGCAAGCGTATTGAAGACACGAAAGTGGGTCTGGAGCACGCGCTGATGCGAGAGAACGATCTCATGGGGCAGCTCATGCGGCAGAAAGACTCGTTAGCGACAGCGGGGGCTGTCGCTGGGATGGTGAAACCTCCGCCGATGCGCAAGAAGCTCAGCCGCATGCCCAGTACGACAATCATCACGCGCTTTGCCGTCCCGGACACACCGCCGCAATCTCAGAACGCTGATGGAACTGCAGGTGGTGACTTGGCTGCCTCACGGCCTAGAAGCGGTAGTGTAAACCGTCCTCCCAGTGCGAAACCGAGCCAAATCCCTGAAGGTGAAGGTGGAGAAGGCGAGAGTGTCAGCGAAGTTGATGAGAAGGCGTTCGAGGCGTACCACCAGGAGATCCACCACTTAATGCTAGAGGTCGAAGACGGCAAAGACAAGAGCCAAAAGCAGCAGAAAGTCATCTCGGTGGGATGGGAGCTGGAGGCCGTTAGCGTGGGTAGCATGGAGATATGGTCTGCTCACTTGGTGTGGTCGTGTGTAGGATCTGGAGCGGAAGAACCAGACACTTCTCGATCGCCTAGAGGAGTCCAAGCTCGCGATTGAGACGCTCACCGGAAGGTGCGGGTTGCTCCTCCCAAACTCTAACAGTGGCTATCGGTCTGACCATGCTGTTGGTTGTGTATAGTGTGGCAGCGTTGAAAGCCCGTCTGAACCAAGACAGTGCTGGTGCGGCGGAGCATCTGGACGAGATGATGCGACAGATTGAAGAGGGAAAGCGCGATCAGTTGTACGAGAACGAGCGAGGTTTCATTCTTCTTCACTTTATGCGGTCAATCTCCAACTACGCATACGAGCTGTGCGGCAACAAGACGCTTCTCGTCGAATTCGACTTGGACCGCCCGCAAATCGACGACAGCAATGACGACATGGACTCGATGCTGTCTCCCGAGCTACTCCAACGAAAGCGCGAGCTGCGTAAGAAGGTTCTGATGGATCGAGCTATGAAGAAGTTCAGTCAGCAGTGCCACCAGCGAGCGGAGATGGTCGCCATGGAGCTGAAGACGCTGGCCGACAGCGTTGATCGTTTGCGCTCGGATCTAGATGCAGCCGAGCACAAGATTGACTCGGACGGACAGCAGATGATCTTGCTGGACGCAGAAGTGAGCAAGCTCCAGCTCATGGTCGAAGTGACGAAGACCAACTTGGGACGGAGTGATAAGGCGCTGGTATGTGAGACTGCGCAGTGGACGAGCTTGGTCAACTTTCTGACAAGGATATTGCTGTGCGTGGGGGTCTCATAGAAACAAACAACGGAAGAGCTGCAGGTGGCGCTGACGACCTGTGCGAGCCAAGCTGAAGAGCTGAAGGTCGTCCACGCAGAGAACAGCGCGATGAAAGACGACACGGCTCGGCTCACGGCCATGCTGTTTGAGAAAACCAAAGCCTGGGAACGCGAAATTAGCACCAATGACAAGGTTCGCAGCTGCAACTTCACACACCCGTGGACGCTGGGTCGTCACTGACGATGTTATATTCTGGAGCGTAGTGCACTCAACAGATTCAACGCCTGGAGCTGGCGACGCAGGAGCTCACGAAGGAACGGGACGAACTGGCAACCACGGTACAGTAGTTTACACTGCCACGTTGGAGAGAGCTGTGTTGCATAGCTCACGCTGATGCTTCGCTACATTCAGCTGCAAGACATCGAGGATCTGGCTCAGTGGAAGCTTCAAACGAACCAACACGTTGGTATCATGGTAGCTCCGGACGTAGTGGACACGGAGATGCAGACGGACCGGTGGAAGCCGCAGGGTCTTATTCTCCGCCAGCGAAACGACCCAAACCAAATGCCTCAGCGGTATCTCGGCAACACAGCCGTGACCATCGCGTGCGGGCCGGAGCTGCTCGCACCCGACAATGCAACAGTCTCTCCTGGTGGATTGGGGCCGCTGTCTTCACTTGTGATGTCGAACCAAAGTCCTCGACCAGTGGCTGCTACTCCGGGAAAGTGGGCAGAGTCTGATGAGCACGTCCGCGATCTACTGACGATGGACCGGATTGCCTCGACTGCCAAAACTGGCACGCGTCTGAGTAAAACCTGCCAAGCAAACGCGCGCCCACGCACCTTATCACGCTTGTTTTTGTCATCGGATGGTATATCGCAGAAGTATATCGCACCGTCGAAGCGGACGCCCGGGGCTGGTGGTGGTGAAGAGTCCCGACCGTCGACGACGCTGTAACCATCTAGTCAGACATAATCAACGGCAGCATACAAGGTAGCACATCAAAGAGTGCACAGGTTGTCAATTACGTGCAGCTCAAGGCATGCGCCACGGCACAAAACAGAACCCGTTGACTACGGTGACTAGTTGAGTGAGAAGGTCTTCTCGGTGAAGCGGATACCCTCAGCCTCCAGACGCGCAAGTGCTGGGCTGTAGATGTCTGGCGTCGTTGGTGTGAGCACACCGCGGCCCTGGATCGCGTCCTGCAAGATCATCTGCACGCCAATGGCGGCAGTAACACCCACGGTCTTGGCCATCACGGTGTCACCATTCTCCGAGCCATAACCGACGTACGTCGACGTGCGCTTCTCCTTCTTTCCGTTCGCGTACTCGACGCCGAACTCGTGGTGCATGATCGCCATGTCGCGCTCACCTGGCTGGTACGCGAGCTTGGCCTGGAGAAGTGTGCAGAATGTGTCGATGATCGAGTCGCCCTTGACCAGAGGCGTATTGGCGTCGTGGACACCCAACCACTGCAAGAACTCCTGGGCGTCTGGACGAAGCTTGTACTGAGACTGCTTCGAGATCATGTGGATAAGCTCTGGCCACGTGGACGGCTGAACCACGTTGGTGTTCGTGTCAAAGAGGCCGAGCTGACGCAGCTGGTACAGAATCTCGCAGCAGCCAGAGTACCGCAGAGTTCCACGGAAGATAGTGTGGGCATCAGGGATGCCGTAGATCTCACCGTAAGGCAGGGAGTTACGGTTAGGAATCTGGTCAATAGCGAATGCTGGCAAGAAGTTGACTCGCTCGTTGCTTTTGAGAAGGTCTTCACCTGCAACGCTCACAATCTCACCGTCCTTCTTGTACAGCGCCGCGTTCAGCGCAGCCGTCAGCACACCACGTGGGCTCCAGCTGAACTTGTATCCGATCGCGTTGTCAGCAGCCTCTGGGGCAGGCAGACCGCCGCAGACCGACGAGAAGGACACGACCTTACCGTCCTGGGCTTTGATCTCGTCGATCACCTTCATCGCGCTCATGTGATCCATACCTGGATCTAGGCCAAGTTCACCGACGATAGGAATGCCAGCCTGTTTCGCTCGCTCGTGCAGCTCCTTCATCTCTGGTGAGATATAACTTGCCGTGACAAGTGGCGTGCGGTGGTCAATGCAGAGCTTCGCGACGTCAGTGTGCATGGTCGCGGGCAGGAGAGAGACGACACAGTCCGCCTCCGCACAGAGCTGCTCCAGTCCGGCTTTGTCCTTCACGACGTTGACAGTGTGTGGCTTGACGTTCTGGCGGCCAAACTTGCGGTACATGCGGCTAGCTTCGCCTTCAACGGCTGACACGATGTTCACTTCGTTCTTGCCCTCGCGTGACAAATACTCCACGAGCGGCGCAGCGACGAGACCGGCACCAAGACAGACAACCTTACGCTTCTCCATGGACTTGACAGTCGTGTTAAACGTCTCAGCGGTGCGTCCAGCCGTGTCCTTGCGAATCGTCTTCGAGTAGTTCAGACCGCAAAAGTCGGGAAGCTCCGCAACTGTCGCGCTCGCTCCTGGCACGATCTCAGCCAGCGTCTTGATCTTCGCAATGATCTTGTCGAGCTCTTCACGCGTGTTCATGCTGACCTGGACAATCGCACTGGAGACACTGGCGCTCGAATCCACGAAGTTAGGGCGCACCTGGCAGTCTACGAGGTGGAAGCCGCCATCGTGTTCTTCGATCACGTTCAGCACCTGGTTGATGAGACCCGTGTCGAAGAGGTGGCCGTCCAGACGCAAGCACGTGCTTCCAGCCACAGCCTCCTTCTCGCCAATGTACTGGAAGTTGCGGCTGCGCTCACGCTCCGCTCGCATGCGGTGAATGTACTCGTACTTGGGCGTGAGGATACCGTTGCTGGCGATACACGCACCCAGCAGCTCCTTAGGCAGCTCCTTCTGGGCCTTGAGCGGCTTGCGGGCATCCACACCGGCCAGCGTGTCCATGTAGTTGATGAGCTTGTCGCCAAACTGCTGGCTGGACTCGGCCGCCAGTTCACTGGGCAGGATATCCACCGACATCATCATCACGCCGTCTCCGTCCAGCTCTTCCTTGGTCTTCTTCTCCTGGACGTCGTACAGCGCGAACGGGCGTTCGATCTCCGTCGCGTATTCCAGGAACTCCATACTGCCGCCAATGTCGCACGAGATGTCCGCAATACCCACGAGCTTCTTGTTGCCGCTGGCACGGAGCTGCTCGAGCTGCTGCGTCGTGAGCAGACGCGGGTACCGGTCGTCCCAGTACATGCAGTTGACAATCATGGACGCGTGCGGGGCGATGGTCTCGTGGAACTTGCCTTCGTACAGATGTGGGTTGCGGTAGTAGTCTTCGCGCGAGAACGCGCCTGCGCCAGCACCGTCCTTCAGACGCACCATGTCCTCGCTCTCCACGACCGTGCCGTACAGCACGCGGTTGTCTCGCGGCAGGCTGCCCAGCTCCGACGGGTCCACCATTTGGTGTGGCATCAAGCGGAAGATCTCCTGGGCGCCCTGCGACACGTTGCCGTTGCCCGTGAACACAAAGGTCATCGGCGCAAGGTCAGCGGGTAGACCCTCGGTCTTGATCTTGTTGCCTGCAGCCTCCACGGCCTCCTTGGCTCGCTCCAGACTCGTGTACATGTACGCTGATCCGACGTTCACGAACGGCGTGGAGTAGCCCATGTTGATGAGTCGCTCGCCCATGCCGCGGAAGCCTGCGACCATGCCAGCGCGGCCGGCGTTGCCGCCGAACGCGATCAGCCGCTTGCCGTTGCGCTCGCCCTGCTCCGTGATGCACTCGTAGTCGATGAGCGTGATCTTCTTCTGGAGCACCGTGTCCAGTAGCTCCATGTTCTCGGGCTGCGCCTTGATGGTGTGGCTAAAGAACATGTAGGTCTTCTCCGGGAGGAGCTGCTGCACGGGCACCTGCTTGACGCCCACGATCACATTGGCGTCCGAGAGGTCCTCCGAGAGCGTGGCGCCGGCCAGCGCGTACTGCTCGTCCGGGAACACGCGCGCGTTGGACGGCTGGATGATCACCTGCACGCCGCGGCGCGTGAGCTGCTGCACGTGCGCCGGCGTGAGCGGCACGCGGCGCTCCCACTTGTTGTACACCTCGCGCACGATGCCCACCACCTTCTTGTTGCTCATCGTGGTCGATGTGGTGGAGAGACGAGGGATCCAATACTGACTGATGAGCTGCAGGTCAACAGCTACTGTAGCGGAGGCGAGGGGAGGGGACGGAGGAGGCGAGGGGAGCAGCGGAGCGGACGGATGTGGACGAACGGAGGAACACGGCGACGTCAGCGATGACTGCGGACGCGGAGGACGGGCGGATCACCATGGGAGGACCAGCTGGTAAAGATACGAGCGTTTTGATTGGATGAATATGAGAATGGAGGGATGGGATTGGTGGATAATTCGAAATAGATTCGTCCGTCGCCAGACTTGAAGTTGTGCGCCAAAGGAGAAGGTCGCCCCGTGTCAAGGGGTAGGTTTGTGGAGAATGATCTTCAACGCGGTCCACGGTCCGAGAACATCAAGTGAACCGGGTCGACGGGCTTGGGCTGCTAGGAAGGGTGGTTGACCCGGACCGTGTAAGTGGTTACACGGGTACACGTCGATGCCGAAGGAATGATGGTCAGTAATGGCGCCTGCTTCCTGGGGAAAGTGCATCAAGCGAAAGATGGCAATGGATGGTGGCGATACAAATGCGGCGCATCGCACAGAGAACAACACTGTTTTGAACGCGTCTCCTGTGGTGGCAATGCAAGAAACAACCAGCCAAGTTGCTGCGCCTCGTGCGGTGTACTTTACGTTTAAAGACTTTTTATCGGAAGAGGAGCAGGCGTCGTTCTTCGACTGGCCGCATGATCAACAGATCGCACAAGTCGCCAAGTATCTCGACTTTGTGGGCAAGCAGCCAGCCGCAGCGGCCTTCACGAGCTCTGCAAGAGCGTCAACGAGCTGGGCGATACGTGGGGCATCGAATGGAGGCGTGGACGATCTAGAAATTACACACAATGTTCTGGAGGAGCTGCTCGTGGGGCGTACCAAGAGCGGATTCGGTGCGTTTGGGTCGGATGAAGGTTTCCTTCCACAGAAAGAGCTCAGTCTTGCAGTCGCGCACAGCGTGGCCGAGATTGGCCATGAGTACATTGTCGAGAGGAACAAGAAGGGCGAAGTGCGACGTCCAGTGCTCAACAGCCGCAGCTTTTATCTGAACTGGTGCCACGCCGAGAAACAAAAGCTCATGGACATTCGACTGAAGCTCAACCAGCACGTTGGTACAACAGAGCACGAATGGAGACAGCGACAGCGCTACTGGAAGCAGCTTGTCGTGGTCGTGGACCGACCGATGTGCCCGGATTGTATACAGTACGTCCGCAGCCTTGCAGCCCACGAGAAGGCACCAATCGCGGTCCAAGACCCATCGAAACTACGAGTGTTTTCACCAGAAAAAGCTCTGGAGGTGACCACCACAGACGCACTTGTCATATCGTAATTAATTGTATTGTAGTAATTCGATTTAAGCGGTGGTGAGCATTCCCTGAAATCGATGCAGGATTTCCACTGCACTTGGCCGGTCCGCGGGTTGGAAACTCATGCACTTCAGCGCGAGGTCTCGGACTCCTTCCGGGCAGCTCAGCAACAACGCAGGCTTCAATGCACCAGTGCTAACCTGTGACGCGATCCATGTGTTGGTGCGCTTCGGCGCGTCTGGTCCGAGCCCGATGGTGTAGGGTGGGTGGCAGGTATCCAGCTCCGTGAGCAGGACACCAAATGAATAAATATCTGCCTTCTCTGTGTAACGAGAGCCAGTGAGCACCTCAGGCGCGATCCACGCGACCGTACCGACTTCTCTGGTCATCGTCTCCTCCATAGTTTGCAGTCGGCTGATGCCAAAGTCCGAGACCTTGGCTGTGAAGTCGTCGCTGAGAAGGACGTTCTTCGACTTAAGATCGCGATGGATGATGGGCTTCTCCTGGCTGTGCAAGTAAACCATTGCAGCTGCGATGTTCATGGCAATCTTGGCCTTCACTGGGGTTGGAGATCTCGTCGGTGACGTGTTGCGGAACCACTTGAAGTCGTTCGCGTCCGACTTTTTCGCCTTGATCTTCTTTTTCTGCTGACGCAGCAGTGTGAAGAGATCCCCACGCGGCAGGTGCTCCATCACGATGGCAATATTGTGTAGTGTCGTCCACGACACACCGAGGAAACCGACAATGTAAGGGTTGTTGAGTCCAGCGAGCAGTCGGATCTCTTGCATAAAGTGCTGGAGCGTGTGGTAGCGCATGCGATCGCGCTGCAGTTGCTTCACGGCAACGGTCATTCCTCGGTATTTTGCCAGGTAGACAACGCCAAAGCCTCCCCGCGCCAGCACCTTCTTCTTCTGGATGTCGCTCTTCTGGATCTTGTACTGAGCAAGCTCTTCGTCGAACCGCACGTCATCGTCTTCGTAGTAGTCCATTGGAAAGCCCAACGGTCGATCGCCCGTGTCTGAAGAAACCAAGACACCTCCGCTGGAACTCTTGTCGTAACGGCGACGTCCTCGTTGACCACCTCCACTCAGAGTTGACACTTCAAACCGCCGACTGAGGCGGTAGCCAATAAAGAGAACGACAACGAGAAGTACCCCTGCGATCACGAGTCCGATGATAATGAGCTGGTGGTTATTGGTTGACGAGGGTGCTGGACTCTCCACTGTCATCGGGGGAGGCGTCTTAGGCATTCCGTAGAGCTCGTCGAACGCAGTGTCCGAAATGACGCACACAGAGGTAGAATTGCCCACACGCACAATCGTAGCATTCGGATACGAACACGATGCATTCGTAAGGCTCGGCAACGCCTTGGTGAGGTGCTGCAGCACACTGACATCAGAGCTGCGAACCTCGATCTCTGTGAGCTTGTTCCGCCTCAGGTCCAGCGTCTCCAATGCAGGCGGAAGCCTCACACCTCGCACGCTCTTGAGCTCGCAGGAACTGAGGTCCAGGTTGTGCAATGACGAAGGCAGACGAAGTTCTGTTAATGATCGCAACGGGTTCAGGCTCAGATCCCTACAAATCCACGTGGTTAGGAATCTGCTGCGGGCGGAGATGCAGACACCTCAGACAACGTACAGATCGACGAGCTGTGGTGGAAAGAAGAAGCCTTCGAAGTTGTCTAGTGCGTTGCGCTTGAGTAATCTACGAAGCCATAGCACGATATGGATGAGTTGAGACCTCCAAAGGTACCGCGTCGTGAGACCACCAGTCACGTACAGTCGCTCCATTGTTGTATCCTTCGAAAAGTCGGCACGCGTGACCAGGTTATCCGACAGATCGACCACGGTAGCAACAGGGTAAGAGACGATGGTCTCGATGTCGAAGCCTGCCAGGTTCAGTGTCGTCGGTGTGGTCGTGTCGGATCTGGTGACGGTTGTGGTGTTGCAGCTAGAGTCCACGACGAATGCTGTGTTGGCGTTCGCTTGGTCACGCACGACGATGGTCTGGGCTGGCGCCGCGGAGAACCCTGCGGTGGAGCAAGCCTGCACAGCTTGGTCCCGTGCTACCGCCATGGGTGTTATCACCACTGCCGCGAAAGCACTGATCAAAGCTCTGCGTGCAGTCGGCGGCATTCTCGAGTGAACAGCGTGGCGTGTTCTTGACTGTGGCCTTCGACTCACCGTGCAGTGTGCAGCACTGTACCGTACATTAGCAACGGGTGCTGTTGACCGCAATGTGGCGTGTGGGTGCGGGTGACCGTGGGACGCCTCCACACATCTCATGCGCATGGAGCTGGATACTGGGAAGTGAGGTTTACGTACAGGCCCTCGCTCACTGGATATCTCTCACGTTCAAGTCTCTGCAACGCAGTCCGTCCATCTGGTTGCTGGAGTACCATGGTGATCGTGAGCGTCG
>JAADVE010000314.1:0-22358 GCA_023334595.1 Pythium utonaiense
CTCCAGTCTACGCTCTATCATCTAGGTGCGCTCGTAGCACGATGCGTCGTACAATGTGGGACTTGTGAGAGTAGTGTGTGACGGATCGGCGTTCATATTGTGTGAGCAGGCGCTGACTATAGCTTCCGCTTCGAATGGATCCACAAAGGCCACTCAAAAGTCACGTGAACAGTCTCCAATTCGCTTCTCCTTCCTTGGACAACGTGACTATGGAAGAGCAGCGGACGCACCCGCCGAGCGCTCGGCAAGTCGCGACAAAAAAGACCAAGCTGATCGGCGTGGCACAGCTACGTGAAGCACTTCGTGTTGGCTGCTCAGAGATCGCAGAGATCGTAGTCACTGAGTGCGCTCCAGATACCATCAGCGGAGACCTCGTGCTGCGCGTTGCCTCGCTCCCGTCGATTGTCAGCTCACTCCGCCTGTTGGATGTCTCGTTCAACGACCTTCCCGACTCGTTTTGGACGCAAGTCAACTGGAAAAAGGCACCGAGATGGCCATCTCTCACGACACTGAGCCTTGCAAACAATCGGTACGCTCGGATCATGCTCCTTAATACGTCGCAAGATCCACTGTACTAATCTGCTGAGTGTCTAGTTTCACAGAGGCCTCGCTGGAAATGATCTACGTCGTTCTCACTCGATGCGCTGTGCTGAAACATCTCGATCTTTCGATAAACGCGTTGGGATACAACCTCATGGGTGTATCTCCTAGCCAAGACATCACCCGAATCTTTCCAGTGCTTCCCACTTCAATGGAGTCACTCGATCTCTCATGCCTGCACATATCAGACACCCAAGTCGGTGTGTTGCTCAGCAGTCCCGTGAGCTCGTCACTTCAGCGCCTGTATTTGAGGTCGAATGACCTCACCGACAACACTGCCACTGCTGTCGCTGAAGCACTAACAGCCCACAAGCTCTCAGCGCTACGCGTGCTATCTCTCGCTGGTAATATGATCGGTGACGGCGGGCTAGGGAGTCTCGCGTTCGCTATTGAACGTGCCGCGGCTCTGGAGACTCTTGATGTGGAAGAAAACCGGGTACGAACAGCAGCGATTCAACTGAAGAATGTGAGCTTCTTTCGAAATAACGCCACTGACGTGACTTACAGATTACCGATAGAGGCCTCCAGACGTTATTCCACGTGCTCAACGGACTCAGTTCTCGCTTCCCACTGCGATATCTACATGTGAGCCGCAACCGTGGCAACCGCAGCTCCCAACTACTTGATATGATCCAGCTCAAACTTCAAGAAAAAATACTGGAGACCTACGTGATCTCACCACCCACTGATGGTGTCCAAGTCGACATAGGAGTTCGCTCGCTGCATCTGACGGGCGAATACGTTCGCACCAAGATGCTGCTCACCTCTGCACTCACCGATCACCACGTGGGCGTTGTAATCCAGGCGATCTGCCACCATGACCTCACCTGGGCCTCGCTGAATGAGCTTGACCTGAGTGGGAACACCATTGGCACGAGCGGCGCGTGGGAAATCGGTTCCTTTCTATCGCTCCTTCCACCAAACCTGCGAGTGTTGAACCTCGCCAACAACCGAATCAACAGTACGTGGTGCCGTGCTAGGGCGTTCGCTTAACCCTTTAGCCTCTGTGGCTGATCTACTGTGGGTGTTGTAGACGAGGGCGTCACCGGACTGGCAGACGGGATCGAGTGGAATACTGTTCTTCAAGAGCTCAACCTTAATGACAACGAGATCACTGATGAAGGCGCGAAGCAGCTATACATCAAAGCATTCACATCGAATCTGCAGAGGAAACTCCTCCTGAGTGAGGGTAACCTGTTGACCTCCGAGTGCAAGGTCATGGTCGCAGCAATCTCCCAGGCTTACGACATTCGCAAGCGGTTTGCTCGAGACTTCGCACATCTAGAGAAGCTCGAGCTCGTCGGCCAGCGGCTGCGGCAGTACGGCGCAGCGGCAATTGCGGAATGTTTGACCGCAACACCCACTGCCCAGTGTACGTCATTAGATCTATCACATAACATGCTCGGTGATGAAGGCGCCGGAGAAGTCGCGAAGCTACTTCGTGGATACTCTCTTCTGACCAAGCTCGACATCAGCTTCAATGATATTGGGGACCCTGGCGCGATCGCCATTGCCGATGCACTGCGTGTGAACACAACGCTCACATCGCTATCCGTTCACTCGAGTATCGCAGGCTCGACGACCAAACCGAAGCTGACTGAAACTGGCCTCATCGCGATCGCCCGGGCGCTCGAAAAGCACAAAGGTCTCACGAGTCTGGACCTCCGCGATAACGTGTTGACGCCAGGGCTGATCCCAGTACTGGTGCAGACACTGCAGCGCAACTCACGGATCCAGAAGTTCAATGGCAGCAGCGCGGCTGTGTTTCTATCTCGAAACGAACCGTAGGAACGAATGCAGAGCGGCAATCAATTCAATTGCTATACCTTGTCGCACTGTCTACTGACTCTTTGGCGTCTTGAGCCACTTGAACTGAAACGTGTAGTCATAGCCTAGCACACCACACATTAGACCCAAGAATTCCTCATCAAGAAAGAGCGACAGCGAACGAAGACCGTACCGAATTGCTCGAGCGAGGTCTGAACGACGACGAGCACCCACAGCAACATCTTGGACTGCACAAGATCCCATTGCCTGTGGAGAACAAACACGAGCTGTTTCACAGGAGACATCTGTACCTTGCGCTGTAGTACGAAGCATATCGCGACGAATGACAATAGCTCGAGTACTGCGTACGTTAGGATGTTGATAACACGCGCCCGTAGTGTCGCTGCAGTGATGTTCGCTAGTGTCGGGTAGTAGACGTGGTTTGGGAGGTGGAACACGGCGAGCAAGTACGTTCCATATACAAATGGCACGGCGACTTCCACGAATTCAATGAGCACGAGGAACTCGACAAAGTGGAGCACGCGAAGCAAGGTCGCCACATACTCGCGGCGTTCAGCTTTTGATAACATGGACGGCGTTGTGATATCCCGGGAGAGGCGATGCAAAGTCTTGTCAACTTCATCGCTTGGAATCGTCGATCTTGTGCGGTCTTGTCGATTACCTGGTGGTGCTTGGAAGTCTACAGGAAAGACAGACGCTGTGGGAATCCAAGGTAGACTGGATGGAATTGGATTGGGTAGTCCGGGGGCCTCTGTCTCGATGCCCTGTGTGTTCAAGTTCGAGAAGGTTCGCATGCGAATGTTCGGATCTTGCCGAAGCGCGGGATCTAGAGCCACGAATATGAGTGCTGTCTTCAGGGGCGTTCTTTGACTCGCTTGGGTGTGCTCGCTAGACTTGTCTCGCTCATCGAGATTCTTGATCGTCGAGAGAAGCCCATCGATGTCACGCACGTGAAGCCACGCCTGGAATATGTCTGTTGCCATGAGCACTACAGTGGTAAGTGAAGAGGTGGAACTCTGCATACATGTTGAGACGAACAAGGCGTGGAAGATCTCCACGTTGAATATGACGACCTCGGGGCGGAAGTCCTCACTGTGGATGAACACGGAGCTGAACGCGTTCTTCGCCATCATCTTGATGACAGGAAGCAGAAGAGCAAACGCTGTTTGGGCCGCGCCAGTGAGAAGTGTGAAGCCATAGTTGTAGAGTGGATACACAAACGTGAGCGATAGCTGCACGAGAACGACTTTGTAGAAAGCAATGAGCTCTTGGCGCAGGGAGTGATCTGCGTACAGTAATTTCCCCCACTTGATAGCGATGTATCCCCAGAAGAAGACTTGCCAGGAAGGAGATCCGAAGGCGAGAGTGAATGGTAGTGGAAAACCCACGACAGTTGCAAGGAGAGCACCATATGAAGAGCATCCAAAGCCAATGAGTGCTGACACCACAACTGTGGAGGCCCTGGAGGCGCCTGGAAGTCGAGGAATGAAGACCCTCAGTTGCTCCAGGATGGCACACGTCACACAGCCCGACACGAGCATGACACGCCACCAGAAGAGTTGACTACCTGCGAAGCCTTCGCTCGCTGGACGAAGCGGCACGGCATCGGCAAGAACTGTGGCGACGAGGCTCGGTAGTGGAGTCACGACCAGCACGGCGACGGTCCACATAAGAGAACACGTCGAGACGTATTCATCCAGTTGAATCATGCGCTCGACGGAGTAGTTGCCATGGAGCTCGACTTGAATGGACTCGTAAGCGTGGAGAAGTCGCAGAGCTGCATCTCTCAGTGGGCTGATCATTCGGTACCAATCGATCGTCCTTGCAGACAAGCTTGTCAGAAACTGAGGTGACACATCACCACGAGAGCGAGCGTGTGGATGCACTCACAATCTATTTCAGACCATCCTCGCTGGCAGTGTTGAGATCCTATGATGGGGATGAGCGAACTTGGAAGGGAAGAACCGTTCACCACGTTGACGAGTAACTTCCTCGCACTTTGGGACGTGTTTGTCTGCGCTCGACAGAATTGCTTTAGCTTCTTACCCTATGAAGGGAAAATAGAAAACGACCTACTGGACGGTGAGTTGTTCCGGCAATCACGACTTTCTCGCGTTCTATCCTGCCTAGTCTGGTACATGGGCTTCATGGGCTGCAGCAGAAGGATCTAATTATGCTTCGTCACCAGCTTTCTCCTAAGAGACTGAGTTGCGTGCTTCTGATACAGCGACATCGGACGAAACCCGCGCTGCGACGTAGATTACTCACGGTAGAATACTCGCACAAGGCAATGGGATTCGCGGATGTCCGTGACGGCGTCGTCCGGTTCCTGTTCGCTCTTCAGGTGGAGCTCCACGGGCAGTACTCGGTAAAGCGCATCGTCGCGTTCAAGAAGTACAAGTCCAGCATAACATCCCTTCATAGTGTCGTAGCGCTGCTTGTGTCGGTGACTCCATGTATCATTGTCGTCGTGCTCATCGACCTCCCACGTCTCTCGCGTCCAGGGGATGGCTTAGGCAGCAGCCACGTGCTGTGGATCCGTGCCGGCACTTCAACAGGACTCATCGCGTTCATGCTGCTCCAGCAAATGCGGACGTTGCTTCCGGATCTCGGCATCAAGCAGACCCAGATCGTCGCTATCACGTGCATGGTCGCCATCGGTGCTACAGCATGGGCCTTCGCGCTCTCCAGCCTGATCGGCTACCCACTTCCGTTCACTTTCGCAGCCGGATCACCCATGTTTATGACCATACTGAGCTCGTCGGTGTGGGTTCTATGGGGAAAGATCTTCTCGCGAAGTGCGCGCCTTCGTCAACAGCTCAAGCAGTACTTTCTCGTGGTCGTGGTGCAGTGGTCACTAACTCTCATCTATCCGATCTTCAACTTCTTCTTTCTCCAGCTTGGCTCGTTAGGACAAACTGCGCTCGCGTTAGCGCTTCCGCTTGTGAAGATCCTGATGAAGTACTGGCTTGCTCGACTGCTAGACGACCTGTCGGACCTTCAGCCTCAGTTCGTGATCTTCAATGTAGAAGTATTCCACGCTCTCTTCGTCACGTATTGCATGCAGAACGCGATCTCGATCTGGACAAACTTCGCCATCATGACCATGGATGCGCTCCATGCGTGGGTTTCCATCTACGACATCAGCATCCAACTCAACAAACTTACCGCCACGGTCCAAAGGGCTAGCTCGACGCTCGCAGACTCGGACTCCGGTTCGCATGAACTTCTTCCACTCGTGGACAGCGTTTTGTACCTGCTACGTAAGCCCGGTGTTCTCGACTCGCTTAACTCAAGCAAGGAATTGTCACGGGTCGGTAGTTTACTGACAAGAAGCTTCGCCTCCAGGAACTCAATCGCTCCGCTTGCTCCCACCATCGTTTGTGTACCCGAATCTTCTAATTCTCCGTCGAGGAAAGACCTGGAGACGCTATCGGAGATCGGTATCCTACTCACGGAATATCAGCAACGACTCCTAGACGCGTTGAAGCTCAACCAGCAAGTCCATTACGTGCACGACGTGCTCGCACTACTCCACATGACCGAGTTCATCTTGCTCATCGAGTACGTCGAGGTCATTATCCCTGTGATCTATTGTACGTCTGTCGAACCCCAAGGCATGAGCTTTTCGAACCAACTAACCTTGCCTGACTTGTAGCGATCTATCTCGTCGTGGTCTACCATCTCCCCAACAGGATCTACTACCCACAGCTTCGAGCGATGGATGACGCGCGTCTCAGCCACGTGATCCAAAATGTGCTTCTATACGCTGGACTCGAACTACTGTCATTCATCGCATTGGATCGAATTCTGCGTCGCAAAGTCCGGTTTCGCCCACTGATGCAACTGGCATTCGTGCTGAGCACACAATGGTTTATCGTGCAAGCCAAGCTGATCTTGTGGCTCGTCTACATGGTGCAGGCATCGCTCGTCCACTTTGGTACGTCGTTTGGACTTCAAACCAGCACGAAGTAGAACCAAACTCACATGGCAGATGCTGTATGATCCAGGAGCCGACTACACGCTGCAGTTCAAGTGGCTCCACAACAGCACGTTCTTCGATTGAGCCGGTGGCTGTGCCAATAACCTGCGATGGTACGTATCAACAGCGGTTATGGTATCTCGCCAAGGGATCCACTCGTCGACGCTAAACGAGGCATCTCGACGCGCGTTCTCTGCTTCGATTGGAGACTGACTGGCCTTATCTGCGCTGATGAAGACAATAATAGGATTTGGCTGGTGGTACCGAGTTGACTACGTCTCTGTGGATCAAGCCACAGTTGAATCCGCCAGCTGAAACACCCTCGCATCGAACATGACTTTATCGCGCTTCGTTGACCGAGCTACCGAGGGGTGGGCCGCTATCCAAGCGAAGCAACACGGAACATATTCCGTCAACCGATTGATCGCTTTCAGGACCTACCAGACTCAGTCCAGTGCCTGTAACGAAGCGAGCGCGTTGCTCTTCTCGCTCGTACCGTGTCTGGCAGTCATTATCGTGATCGACATACCTCATCTTGCTCGCCCAGGCGACGGTTTGTCCAGCAGCCACATGCTGTGGCTACGCGCGCTGGTATCCACGAGCTTGATCTCCTTCACGCTGCTACAGCAAATGAGGACCCTGCTCCCGGACCTAGGCATGCGCCAGGCCCAGATACTCACCGTCGCATTTGCGGTCGGGTCATGCTCGACACTGTGCGCAATTTGGCTGTCGAGTCATGTTGGATACCCATTACCGTTCACGTTCGCAGCTGGGTCTCCTGTGTTCATGATCATTCTCGTAATGTCCGTGTGGAGTCTATGGGGAACGACGCTCTACCAGAGTGTCCACCTCCAGCAACAGCTGAAGCAGTACCTTCTACTGGTCGTGGTGCAATGGGCACTCACACTCACGTACCCGATTCTAAACTTTGTATTTCTCAAGGTCGATGCTGTGGGCCAGACGGCGATGGCATTGCTGTTTCCTGTCGTGAAGATGGCGATGAAGCTGTGTGTCGCTGGACTGCTGGATGATCTCTCCGATTTGCGACCCGAACTCATTGTCTTCAATGTCGAGGTCTTCCATTCTCTCTTCATGGCGTGTTGTATGCAGGGTGCTGTCTCTGTATGGACGACCATCGTCATTATCGCGATGGACGCGGCGCGAGCGTGGTTCTCCATTCGTAATGTGAAACGCCAACTAGAGAAGCTGCACGACTTTAGCGCCCCCAACACCGCGGGTCAGCTCGAGCGCGATCCTAGAACGCGTCCTCATCTCGTCGACAGTGTCATTTATCTCCTTCAGCGCCCTGGTGTTCTTCAGCTTGTCACTGATACTTCTGGCTCCAGCAGTGTGCGTGTAAGCCACGTGGCATCCAGAAAGGTGAGCGGACTTCGTTCGTCTAGTATTGTCCCAAGTCCAGCAGAACTTCCAGTCAAAGCTGTCGGAGCTTTGGATACCTCGCCTCCCCAGGAGCTTCAGATGCTGTCAAAGATTCCATTGCAGCTCAGTGAAACCGAAACACAGCTCTTACGACAGCTAAACCCAACGCAACAAGCGATGTACGCGCACGACGTGCTCTCGCTGCTCTACACAATCGAGTCGTTGCAGTTGGTCGAGTACGTCGAAGTCATCATTCCCGTGATCTATTGTACGCGTTCCTGACTGCATTTCCCTCTCCACATGCGCTCTTCAAGTCAACACGCTGACGGCGCTTGATACATAGGCATTTACTTGGTCATCATATTCCAGCTGCCCAACCGCGTTTACTACCCACAGCTTCGTGGAATGGACGAAGACCGTCTCGCTCAAGTCGTCCAGAACGTGTTGTTGTATGCCGGACTCGAGTTGCTATCATTCGTCGCGATGGATCACGTCCTTCGCCGCAACCTCCACTTCCAACCTATCCAGCAACTCACCTTTGTGCTGCAGATGCAGTGGCACACCGTGCAGGCCAAGTTGATACTCTGGCTGGTGTACATGGTCCAAGCATCACTCGTGCATTTCGGTATGTGGATGGATGTGGGTTACTTGACAGTTGTCGAAGGCTAATCGAGTTTGATGGTGAGAATAGGTGTGGACTACACGTTCCAGTTCAAGTGGCTTCACAACAACACGTACTTTGACTGAGAAGGAGAAGCAAGAGAGTGAGAAAGGAACAGGTTCTAAGGACATACGCCGAGTCCCACGAGACTGTCCGCTAATATCAGTCGAAGTAAGTCGCATTGCGTAGCCATCGAAACTGGAACGTGTAGTCTGCACCTAATGGCAGCAAGTCAACATCGTTAGAGGTGAAACCACTGGCTGCAGGTCGTGGGACGTACTTACCGAAGTGCACCAGCGTGGTTTGGACCATGTAGACAACCCAGAGGATCAGCTTTGCTTGAATAACTTGCCACTCCGTTCGAAGCACGAACGCAAGCTGCTGGCTGGGGTGAAAGTGAATCTTCCGTCGTAAAATGTGGTCGAGAATGAGAAACGAGATGAACTCTAGCGCTGCGTAGAGCAGTTGGTTGGTGACTACTGTCACCAGAGAGCTTGTAGTCATCTCCTGAATCTGTGGATAGAATACGCGATTTGGTAGGTGGAAGACAACGACGAGATACACGCCTAAGTGTACACAACAGAAACAATCAGTAATGCCCCCCTACATTGATGTGTGGCGAGTCGAAGCGTACTGTAGATGACTGGAATTGCGACTTCAACGTACTCCACGAGCAGCAGGTATTCGACGAGGTGGAGTATCGAGAGTACTCGGCGGACATACGCGACTCGCTGGTGAAGGGGAACGCTGTCGAGAAGCTGAACCTCCTCCTCTAGCAAGCTCGTAGAATGTTGGGTCGCCCATCTGCTGATAGGGGCTACCTTTGCTGCCGCAGTACTTACCACAAGTGGAGACGCCGATGGACACACGGCCACCAAGTGCTTCCCATTGGTCTGAGCGGCGAGTTCAGATGCGTCAAATGTGTCCTTCGAACGAGCTGATACAACTCCTTGCGACTTTTGTGCGGTCATCGTGAAGAGTCCCGTAGCTACGAGTCGAGCTGTCGTTGCATCTTGAATTAGGTACACCGCACTACTGACGAGAGGGATGGTGCGTTGGAGAGAGTCCTGAGGTTGTTTTTCTTCTCGCGACTTCAGAATACGTGTCAGCTCATCAAGAGCACAGTTCACATCATGAATGGAGATCCACCCGTGAAGCGCATCCATAACCATGAGTGTGGCTGCAGTGAGACCAGACGAAGCGTTCTGCATGCAGCAGGCCACGAAAAGCGAGTGGAAAACTTCAACGTTGAAGATGACAAACCCAGGTTGCAGATCCGGCAGCTCGTCCATGCAACGTGCAAGCCAAAACTTGAGCAGCATCTTCACGGCTCCAAGCACGGTTGCAAAAAGTGTCTGGCCGATTGAGCTGAGCTCCGAGAAGATGAAGTTACAGATCGGGTAGATCAGCGTGAGAGCCCACTGCACGACGATAACGGAGACCACTTGACGTAGCTGGAACCTTAGGGTACTGCTGTTATAGATGCGCTTCCCCCACAGAAATGTGCCTGACGAGATCATGGTCATGAGAAAGATTGGTCCGTTGCAGATAATCGTGAACGGCAGTGGGAATCCAACGACGCTGGAGAGCCCGACCACAAACGAGATGGAGCTCGAGGCCACAAGCAGTGCGACAACTGTGATCTGAAGCTGCGTCATCCCGAGACTTGGGAGGAGGCATCGCATTTGCTGGAGCAGTGTGAATGCGATGAGACCGCCTGTGATGAACGCTCGTGACCAAAACACTTGACTGTGCTGGAGTCCTTCACTGGGGCGTGTGAGCCGAGGTAGATCCATCACGACCACGACGAAAATGGACGGTAGCGGCGTAAGCCACAGCGTTACCCACCCAGACCAAAGAGAGAATCGCTCGCTGTTGAATTCATTGAGCTCGAGCAGACGCGGAATGGAATAGGAGCCGTGGAGTTCCACCTGTAACAGAATCCAGACCTCAAGGATGCGGTCGGCAACGCGTCGCAGCAACATTAGCCTTCGTCGAAGTCTCCGCGCCCGCCCAACATACACGTTGTGGCTTAGAAGCACGAGCGCCCGACCAGCATCAATGCTGTTTTTAGCGAAGCCACGCAGGACAAGACGCGAACAGAGCTGAGATTCTGTTGGGCGTCAGCCTAATCTGTGCCCAGCAAGGCCATATAAAAGGAATTGCGTGATCGGTTTCACTCTCAGTTCGATGCCTCCTCCACCCGACTGTCTGGAAATACTTCCAATAGATACACTTCCTACTGCTGTGCTGGAGAACAGCACAAGGGGCAACTGGCAAAGTCCTCAGAGGCGACAATCTTACAGCAGTCAGCTACTTGCCCACTTGCACGCACTCGTAATCAGTAGCTACCACCATGCAACTACCGCCCAAGCCGCATTTCATCTCACGGTTCGTCAGAGCTTTCGAGAGCGTCCAGGTGGAGCTCCATGGCAAGTACTCCGCGGAGCGAGTCTTGGCGCTGTATGCGTATCAACGCACCTATTCGATCTGGCGCTGCTTGGCCATCGTGCTGCTAACACCGATACCGTGCCTCCTAATAATCACACTGGCTGATGTCGTGCCCCTCCGCTCACCTCAGGAAGGACTCTCGAACAATCTGGTCTTCTGGGCACGCGTGCTCCTAGTCGTGGTGTGCATCTCGCTTACTGTGCTCGAACAGGAGCGCCGTTTTGTTCCAGGTTTGCCGTGTTCAGCAGCTTTCATGTGGTTCATGAGCATCACTATCTCCGTCGTGGCCACTTCGTTCGGGTACATGCTCTCGTATTTTATCGGTTTTCCGCTTCCCTTCACGATGCTGTGCGGGTCGCCGTGCTGGTGCTTCATGTACACGGTCATCGTCATCGTCAAATGGGGTAGATTGCTTCGTACCAGCCCGACGCTGCGCCAGGAGCTCTTGGACTACATAAAAGTGGTGGTCGTCACGCTGTCGCTGACTGTCGTGTATCCAGCTTTCAACTTCGCATTCATCCAGCTAACGGGACTCGCGCAAACGGGACTCGCCGTTGTGTTGCCTCTTCTCAAGCTCGTGGCCAAGAATGCCATTGGCTACTCTGTGAACCCGAGTCTGGAAGATTTCAAGCCTGAAGTCGTGATCTTTAACGTTGAAATCTTCCACGCGCTCTTCGTCTCGTGCTGCATGCAGAATTCCACTTCACTGACAACTTCTGTGGTGTTGATCGGCATTGATTTGGTCCATTCATGGGCCAGCGTTCACGATATCGACGGCCAGCTGAAGGCGATTGACGCCATGGAAGTCAAACTGCGTGCTGCCGAGACGCAGGCTGCCATCACGAGCAAACACCGCAGCGCGTACACGCAGAAGGACCTCTCACTCATCGAAAAGGCTCTCTACTATGCCAACTACGACGAAAGCGTCAAGTCGAATGCGAGCATTCGTCTTCGAACAGCAAGTCTATCGGTGAATGTAGCGGTCCATCCAGTCGATTCACACTCCACAAGGCGTGCATCGACCAAGCAGACCCAGGGATCGAAGATTGTGCGTGATGACCAACCAATTAACGACTCGACTCTCCCACTAAAGTCACAGACAGCAGCAACGGTACTTCGCAGTACCCACGAGAAGTATGAAGTGTTGTCCCCTGACACGATCTTCGGAGACCTGTCAGAGGAAAAGAAGAGCAGCCTCGGAGTGCTTTCGACGATGGAGCGTGTCCAGTACGTCAGTAATATCTTCCAAGTGCTTCACATCGCCGAGTTCATCTTACTTATCGAGTTCGTCGAAGTTATGATCCCTGTCGTCTACTGTGAGTGGTATTGCATGGCTCTTTCCCTCAGTGACAATTGCTGACTGATGCGATTGACGGATTTGGTAGGTGTGTACTTGACTGCGATGTTCTATCTGCCCAACCGTATCTACTACCCGCAACTGGTTGAGATGGACGCACACTCGCTGCTCTCCACCATCAAGAACGTACTCGTGTACGCTGGGCTCGAGTTTATTTCTTTCATCGGCCTCGCGATTGTGCTCAGACGTAAGCTGCAGATCTCGCCGGTGCAT
Organism: Pythium utonaiense; assembly: GCA_023334595.1. Classification (NCBI taxonomy): domain Eukaryota; phylum Oomycota; class Peronosporomycetes; order Pythiales; family Pythiaceae; genus Pythium; species Pythium utonaiense. The sequence continues at coordinate 12,433 of JAADVE010000314.1, forward strand.
CAACTATCGTTCGTGCTGCATCGCCAGTGGGGGCTCGTTCAGTCCAAGATGATTCTGTGGGTTTTATTTGCTGTGCAGGTCACGCTCACACACTTCGGTATGTTGAAACACCACTGCTTCAGATGCTCTAGGGGCCGGTACCCGCTCACACCTGTGGATTTGACCAGGCTACGACTACACCTTCCAGTTTGCTTGGCTGAGGAACGGTAACGGGTAAAGCTAGTCAAAGTATGTGCTGTTATGGAGCCACTGGAACTTGAATGTGTAGTCATTGCCTGCCCAGGAGTGCGCCATTAAATGATCAGCCAACCCGACACGCAGCAACCACATAGCTGTCGTACCAACGTGCACGAGCGTCGATTGGACGGTGAACATGAGCCACAGGATGAGCTTGGCCTGCACCATGTCCCAGTGGTGACCAAGCACGAACGAGAGCTGTCGAGCCGGACGGAACTTGACTTTGGCACGCAGGATCCAGTCGAGTACGAAAAATGAGATGAGCTCGAGACAGGCATACATGCATTCGTTCTGGACCACGCGGCTAAGCTGCACAGCTGACATGTAACGAAGCTGTGGGTAGTACACGCGATTTGGAAGGTTGTAGATGGCGACGAGGTAGATACCTACGTCAACAAGGATTAGCGTCAGGCTACAGCCAGTGTGAGGTGCCAAGCGACGAACGTACTGTAGATGATTGGGATGATGACTTCGACGTACTCGATCAGGAGAATGAATTCTGTCATGTGGAGGAGCGCGAGAACCTGACGAACATACAACACGCGCTGCTCTTTTGGCAGCTCATCAAGAGCCGAAGTCTCCGATGCTAGCAGATGAACGGTGCAATCAGCCAGGGCCTTCTCAGCTTGAACCTGCTGCTCGATTTCCTTCCATCGCGGGCCAGAATCAACGGGTTTCGGGGGAAGAGGCTCGGCAGGGATGATGCCAGTTGGAGCTACTGCACTCGATCGCAACGAGCGGAAGAATACTGAAGCCCTCTGTTTCGTGACACCCACCGCTTGCTTCTGCATCACAGCCTCCAGTGTCAGCTTGTCACGAAGTAAGTGCACTGCACTATCGATGACTGCAGGCGCGAGGTCCTCTTCACTACCACGTCTTGTCACGGACTGTAGCGTGAAGGCCAATTCATTGAGCTGTGTGTTGACGTCGTGAATAGCGATCCAGCTATGAAGCATGTCCGTGACCATGAGAGCAGCTGTCGTTAACGGAGATGTGGAGCTCTGCATGCAGCAGGCCACGAAGAGCGCGTGGAAGACCTCGACGTTAAAAATCACAAACTCCGGCTTCAAGTCGGGAAGGTCACTCATCATCGTCGACACCCAGAACTTCATCATCATCTTGAGGAGAGGGAGCACCATCGCGAAGAGCGTCTGGTTGAGAGAACCGAGGTTCTGGAAACCGAAGTTGAAAGCCGGGTACACCAGCGTGAGCATCCACTGAGCATTCACGACTCGGCAATAGTCAGCAAACTGCTTGCGCAACGTCTCGCTCGCAATGAGGCGCTTCCCGTACACCACGAAGACTGCTAGGTTATACGGGATGAGGAATCCTAAGACGGTGATGCCTGTCGCGAACGGTAGCGGGTAGCCGATCCAAGCAGCGAGGCCGATCCCGTGCGCGGTGGAGCACACTGCGACTAGTAGCGCGATCAGGACGCTTTCGATTCGTCGGACAGTGAGTGACGACAGAAAGCTACGCATCTGCTCGACCATCAAGAAGGCAATCAACGCTGTCGTCAGCGACACCCGCGCCCAGAAAGTGTGGCTGTACTGGAGTCCGTCGCTGGGCTTGGAAAGGTGGGGAATGTCGAGGAGCACGACAACGAGAATACACGGAATCGGTGTGAGCAGAACGGATCGCACACGGGCGTGTTGCGATTTGGACGATTGGTACTTGCTGAGCATTGCGAGTCGGTGGACGGAGTAGCTGCCGTGGAGCTCGACTTGGAGTGCGAGCCACACGCGGACGAAGGCATCTCGGATTGCCCAGAAGCGCTGCGGCATTGTGTTTTGTGTTAGAGCACGTGACCTCGTGTTGTGTTGATCGCTGGCCATAGCACTGAGTTGTGCACGGACAGCTACTATGTATAGAAACGCACCTTAACCGAGTGCACGTGTCATCATCACCCATCGGCACGTGCCCTGTCATCGCTCGATTTGCTCTCCGCTTGTATCGTTACTCAACGCGACATTGCGCTACGAACCCAATGCATCGAGCGCTCACACGGCTAGTACGCGCATACGAACATGCGCAGGTAGAACTTCACGGCAAGTACTCGCTGGATCGGCTCTTCCAGCTTAACTCCTACCAGGTATCGCACTCGTTGTGGGCTTGTGTGGGCATCGTGGTGCTCACGCCACTGCCATGTCTCGTCATCATCACGCTCAGCGACTTGATTCCGCTGAACCCTCCAAGTGCTGGGCTAGAGCACAGCCACGTCTTCTGGGTCCGTGCGATCGTCGTCGTCATGTTCATCTCACTCACGCTACTCAATCAGGCGCGTCGGTTCGTCCCAGGGCTTCCCTGCTCGACACAATTTCTCTGCTTCATGTCGGTTTTCATCACTGCCGGTGCGACGGCCAGTGCAGTTCTGCTGGCACACTGGATCGGCTTCCCGCTGCCCTTCACACTCATCTGTGGCTCGCCGTGCTGGTGTCTCCTCTTCGGAATCATCGTCGCAATCAAATGGGGACCTCAGCTTCGGCTCAGCCCGTCCCTACGCAAAGAACTCATCGACTACTGTAAGATTGTGGTGGTCCAGCTCTCGCTGACCGTCGTGTATCCCGCGTTCATCTTCGTGTTTAATCAACTGCGTGGCTGGGAGCAAACGGCATTTGCACTGCTCTTACCATTGATCAAGTTGCTGGCGAAAAACGCCATTAGCATCGCCTTCGACCCTGCTCGTGAAGACATGAAGCCCGAAGGCGTGATCTTAAACGTCGAGGTCTTCCACGCACTGTACATGTCCTGCTGTATGCAGAGCTCCCAGTCGCTGGTCACGACAGGACTCCTCATGGCGCTGGACTTCTTACATGCCTCGTCAAGTCTTCACGATATCAACACGCTCCTGGAAAAGATCCGCACACTCGAGCTCAAGCTCGCAGTAAGTGAAGATACGCACGGTGGTGCAATGACATCGAGTTCATCATCAGACGACACACTATCCCTAGTCGAAAAGGCGATGTACTACGCGACCCACGACAGCCGCGTTCGATCGAACAGCTCCATCCGCGTCAAAGGCTTGTCAGCTCATCAGCCAGTCACAGCCACTGTGGTCCCCTCCGAAATGGCTACGCTTATACAGCGTGCAGGCATAGACACTCCTACTACTCATAAGCGCACGCCGTCAGGGGCAGTTGAACCGCAACGCGACAATCCGAAAAAGGTACCTGGGGAGGTGGGAGAGGCCACTGGTGTCATTTGTCCACTCGAGTCAGACGGAGACAGCACACTCGTGTTCAAGAAGAAGCTGTCCGTTCAAAAGCGCACAAGTCTGGGCGTGCTATCCACCGAGGAGCGCGTACTGTACGTCTCCACCATTCTCCAGGTACTTCATATCGCGGAGTTCGTGCTTTTGATCGAGTTCGTCGAAGTCGTGGTCCCTGTCATTTACTGTACGTACAACATGAATGTCCCTGTCAAGCTAGAAGGGGGGATACTGACTTCCTTTTCCAGGTGTGTACCTGAGCGCGATGTTTTATTTGCCCAACCGAGTGTACTACCCGCAGTTGGCCAGCATGAACAGCTCCTCGCTACTCGCAACGATCCGAAACGTGCTCACGTACGCAGGGCTCGAGTTCGTTTCCTTCGTCGCGATGGGATTCGCTCTGCAACGCAAACTGCAGCTCTCGCCATTTCACCAGCTAGCGTTCGTCCTCCACACGCAGTGGCAGCTTGTACAGTCCAAGCTGGTGTTGTGGGTGGTGTTTGCTGTGCAGGTCTCCCTCGAACACTTCGGTGAGCTGCTCATTGTTTGCTGCTGGGACTATCGATTGTTGGAAAGCTCACGGATGACTGTGAATGAATGAACGGCAGGATACGATTACTCCTTCCAGTTTAAGTGGCTACGAAAGCATTGATTCATGTTCCTGTTCGAGTTTGTGTGGAGCCTGATGAAATTTTTGCCATTAGTCGCATGATCTTCTCGAAGACGTAGTCTCTGCGTTACGATGCGATCAGTTTCCCCGTAGCCACTTGAATCGAAAGGTGTAATCTGTCCCTACGCTCACATAGTCAAGCACCATCATTCGCGATCAGAGCTCTGAAAGACAAGCATGCTAGGATGGGAGAGACATACCGAGATGGACGAGCGAGCACTGTAGCGAGACGACGGTCCACAGAATCACTTTTGACTGGATGTCACGGCTTTGGGTCTCCAGCACAAACGCGAGTTGCTTAGACGATGAAAGGCGAAGCTTCTTCCAGAGAATGAAGCTCAGGATCACTATCGAACAGAGCTCTAGAGTCGCGTTCATCATCACGGCGATAATGGTTCCTCGTAAACGGTCTTCGTCCATGTCTTTCAACTGCGGGTAGAACTCGCGATTGGGTAGCTGGAAGAGTATCAGTAGATATAACGCTAGTGACACCATACGCCATTCGTCAGCCCATACTCTCATCGACAGGATCGTTGGGATGGATGGTATGGATGCACGTACTGTAGACGATGGGGATCATGACTTCCGTGAACTCAATCAGCAGTAGAAACTCGACCAAGTGGAGTACTTGGAGCGTCTTGAGAAGGAAAAATCGCTGTTCCTTTGGCGACAGCAAATGGATTGGAAACGTACCTGCAGCGTCACTGGATCGAACGATCGAGTGGCCGTAGCTGGCTGCCCACGCTGACGAGGGTGAGCTTGCTGCAATGGATTCAGCCACGTGCTTGCTTGTTGGTGTAGCACTTGTTGGTGAAATAGATTCTAACGGTGCTGGGGCCACACCAGCGACTTGCGTACTAGCTGGGACGAGAAAACCAGCTATGGATGATAGACCATTGCTGCTGAGAAGAAGACTTCGCCGATGGCTTCGACGCTGTCGCTCTGATTTGACTTCCTGCTCAACGAGCTGCTCACTGGTAGGATTTGCACGTGCGATAGCCATGGCTGCATCTAGCATTTCGCCTTCACGGAGTCCTAACTTCTGCGAGAGCTCCGCATTCTCTGCCATCATCAAGTTCAGGTCTCGTAGACCGATGAACGCCTGGATGAAATCCACGACCATGAGCACGGCGTTCGTGCCGTAGGATTTTGCGTTTTGCATGCAGCAGGCTACGAACAACGCGTTGAAAAGCTCGACGTTAAACACAATGATCTCGGGCTTCATGTCGTCAGTACCACGAAGAGCGAGTCCGATCAAGTTGTTTTCGAACAGCTTAATGAACGGCAGTAGGAGTGTGAACGCGGTCTGCGAACCACTAGAAAGCTGCACGAAGGCTGCGTTGTAAGCTGGATACACGATAGCAAGCGAGATCTCACACGACAGCACGATCAAGAACTGGAGCAGCTTGCGCACGACTCGTGGGTGATGTTGGATATACGTGCGAAGCACATACCATATCAAGCTCGAGAGGATGATCCCCCATGGGACACAGGTGAGCTGGATCGTGAAGGGGAGCGGGAAGCCGATGGCTAACGTGAGACCGTAGGTGATCGCAATGGAGATCACAGACGCTAGTATTGGCACGACGAACTCGACCAGACTCGACAGGGGAAGCCCAGGGATGAAATGACGGAGCTGTTCCACCGCGCAGATGCTGTAGATCCACACTGCGAACACATACCGCACCCAGAGTCCGTGGGAATGCGCGAGGCCACGCGAGAGTGGCTCAAGCGGAATAGAATCAGCGAGTGCGACCGCCGCGAGACACGGTAGTGGTGTCAGAATCATGACTATCACGATGTGGATGATACCTGAATGCCGAGCGTATGCATCAAACGCGTACATGCGCTTGACGGAGTAGCGTCCATGGAGCTCCACTTGCAAGTCGTCCCAGGCCACGACGATACGACGTAGCATGGCAACTCGTGGCCGGGTGAAAGTGCTGGTGAAATACGTCGGAGTGTACACGACAGACCAGGACATACCGTTCGAGTTTCGTGCCTGGTTCCTTCTAAAAACAGCACACAACACTTGGCATGCCACACCCTGAATGCTGTTCTACAAAACCTTGGAGAAGCATGCGAATTGGCGTTGCATGATAAACTCAACGACGTTCTCAACGCTTTAAATCTACCCGCTGCCATTCTGTGGAGCGTGTTTGAGCCATGCAAACTGAAACGAGTAGTCGGCTCCTACCAGGCATTACACACGTGCGCGGTGAGATCCTCAAGCCCACGGAGTTATCATGCAGAAACCTGTGTGGGCTTACCGTAGTGCTCGAGCGTGCACTGGGCTACGAAAACGACCCACAGTACGAGTTTGCTTGGAAGGAGCCACCAGTGGTTGTCTAGGACGAACGCAAGGTGGCGGATGGGTGGGAACTTGAGCTGGCGCCGCAGGATCAAATCCAGTCCAACGAAGGATACTAACTCCAGCGCTGCGTACACGAGCACGTTCTGGATCGCACGGGCCACATCGGGCTCGCTCATGTCTCGGAGCTGCGGGTAGTACCTACGGTTGGGCAGACGGGAGACCACCGAGAGGTACGTAGCTACAGGGACGTAGAGGTACGACTGAGAACGGAACATGCCGTGCAAGTAGGAAGGGAGACAACGTACCGTAGACAACTGGCACAACAACCTCGACATACTCGGCAAGCACGACGAATTCAGTGATATGAAGAAGCCCCAATGAGTGGCGAACGAATGCAATCTTGTCTTCTGGAGCGAGAGCATCGAGTAAGCTCCTCAATTTCGTTTCGATCGTCATTGGTATCGACGATAGAGAATCTCGCAGAGCATTTGTCGCAGAGTCCAGCTGCCTTGGCGCTGGCTGTGTCTGAGGTGAGGGCGTGATGCGAGTGAACTTGCTCGTAAACGCAACGAGTGCTCGGTGAGGTTTGCGAAAGGAGACGGTGGGTAGAGTGATGAAGGCCTTGAAAACATCTTTGTCGCGAAGCAGATACAGTGTGCTCTGCACGAGATCAAACTCGGAGACGGTCACAGTGTTGCCGTGAATACTTGCTGTCTTCGTGTGCAAGATTTTGGTGAGCATGCGGACGATAGCGGAGACTTCTCGCAGCGTTGTCGAGCTGTGGAAGATGTCGAGTCCCATGATCACTGCTGTGGTGGCGATCGACTTTGCGTTTTGCATGCAGCATGCGACGAACATGGCGTGGAAGACTTCAACGTTGAAGATCAGGAACTCAGGCCTTAGGTCGGAGACGTCCGCCATCATCGACGCGAGCCAGGCCTTCATGACGGACTTGAGAATAGGAAGCACACACACCAGCATGGTCTGTACGACAGCCGAATCCGTTCGATTGAAACCGAAGGCAAACACTGGGTAGATGAGCGTGAGAGTGAGCTGCATCGAGATGAAAAAGGCGTACGACATGAGCTGGTGTTGCATCTCCGGGTCCGCTCGCAGTTGTTTGCCCCAGAGAAGAAACACCGACGCTCCAAGGCACGGAATCGTCAATGGTCCAGAGACCGTGATTGTAAACGGCACCGGAAACCCGACCAGTAGTGCGACGCCAATCGTGTACACAACGCAGAGGCAGGAAATACAGACGGTTGTGGTCGCGATTTGCCATGGCGTTGTATGAAGCCGAGGGAGAAAGCACTTGAGCTGTTGAAGCAGCGTGGATATTATCAGGATTGCCGTGAACCACGCACGGAGCCAAAAGATGAAGCTGTGGCGAAGGCCCAGATCAGGTGGTGCAAGCTTGGGGATGTCGGTGACGATGATCGCGATCAGCGCCGGCAATGGAGTCAGCAGAACCGCCGCAGCTTTCCTTGGAGGAGTTGCGGTGTCGTGGTACTGTGCCAGAGCCACGAGCCTTTCGATAGAGTACCGTCCATGGTGCTTGATCTGAAGAGCGTGCCAGCCTCGACGCAGGAAGCCAATCAGCGACGTGAGGACGGCCATGCTGCAGGAGCGACGAACACCGCTCGTTCCGCTGGGTCGTCGAGAGTGAGTACACCATCGATACTTGCGAGGTACGAACAACTCGTGGTGTGGTGCTGTTTTTGGCTGGATGTCTGTGCGGCATCAAGTATATACAGACTCTGGCCGTGTCCTCCAAGGGCGGGTGACCAGTTAGCGGTTCTATCCATCACAACCGCACCGACCTTGTTAAAAATACCACCGTAGCATCAGTGTGGCCTGGGTTGTGAGAGAGTGGCGTGGCTGCGGACGTGTCTGGCGGCTCGCTTCTCGACGCTTTCTCGGCCATGAGATCCCATGGGATCGTGCCGTGGCCATTGGCCATGGATCCCTGTCTGTAGCTGCAATGACGATTGGTTCGTGAGGCGAATTCAAGTGGTCCTGGCTCACATTGGCTGGTGGAGACGCCAGTGCACAGGCCGTCGACTGCATTGATCTCCCCGAAGCCTCTCAAATTTGGAGCGAAGGGGGCGTCTGCTCTTTCCTTTGGGTTGGGCAGCCTGACACCACGCACTGTGGGGATTGCCTTCGGTGGGCTGGTGGATAGATCTCTCGCCACCGGATACTGTGAAGTGCAAACCAGTACGTAGCTCGACAGCCCAGAAGGTCCATTGGGTGTAGGAATAATTCGACTTTGAAATCATCCATAGCGCTTAATCGCAATACCCTTCTAATCCGATCGTAGGAATCACTTATTCTGTAACAGAAGAACTCTCAACTTTTATCTCCTGTCTTATAGGATCTATATGACGAAGTGCCCATCCTCAGTTTCTAGAGGCTGGATTTCTACGTGACAGTTGTGACGACAACACGACAACGCATCGCGTGTTGTCCATTTGTAGCCAATCACAACGTAACAATGGTCTTTAATACTCACATTTTGTCAACATGCAAAGTGTAGGTTCACAGCGCTCACCTAAACCCATATGATGTCAAAGGTGTACGTAGTTCAAGTACGCACGTATTGTCACCGTGCAACGTGTAAATCCTCGTGAACCTATGAACATATATAGCCAATCAAAACCCTCCATTCGCCGTTGGAACTCTTTTGCAGACATCTGATTGGCTCCCACGTTGCCCACGTCTCTGTGTGGGGTCCCATGACAGCAGCGAAGCAAGCCTCTCTTTAGCGTTCGTCAAAAGTAATGCCACCCGTCTTTATGGACATGTGCATCCAGCATTAAAACCGATCTGTGTTATAGAATGAATCTTCGATGTCCTTAAAACCGGGTGCTACTGACCACTTTGAGAGCACAAAGGAGCCGTTCCTGGAAGCCTCGGCATCTGACCTGGCACAACCACACGCAGGTGGGTCCTCCCATTCCAAGAGCTCCACGCCAGCAGTGCATCTGGTCGCGTGTCGTGCATCTTGTCGCCACGTGCGTGTGTGCGTGTGAATCCGCCAGACTGCCATGGGTGCCCATTTCTCATTCGGCGGCTCGCCCGACTACGACGACGACGACGAGAGTTTGCTCACGAGCTCCCGCCACAGCTCCACCACGAGAATGAACGCGCCAGGAAAGGACGCGTACGCAGCGATGCAGTCGCCTGTGCCGCACGGCGCGATCCAGATCGACTTCAATGACGGCCCCACGCCCAAGCTGGAGGCGTCGGGCTACGACAAGGTCATGTACGACCACGACATGGTCATGATCTTCCCGTTCCGCGAAGGCGGCGAGGCCAAGAAGCCCGAGAAGTTCACGGTCGAGGCGTTTGTGACGCTCATGATGGGCAAGGACCAGCAACGCAGCACCAAGGACAAGGTGGTGATCGACACGTTCCAGCGCGTGCTGCGGTCGGCGCGGTGCTACCTCGACGACCAAGGACGCGAGCTGCTCACGGTGAACGAGGCCGACCACAGC
>JAADVE010000315.1:0-22344 GCA_023334595.1 Pythium utonaiense
GGCGCGTCAGCGGTCGGATGAACTGCAGGTGAGGCGCTAACGTTGGCCGCACCGTCTCTCAGGCGTTAAACTGACCATGATGATGCGCTGTTGCGACAGAGCTTGAAAGTGAATCAACACCAGACAACGACACGAGTACACACACTTGAACGCGAGCTCACGGACCTACAGGAAGAGAAGAAGGAGCTTATGGATGAGACGGAGCACCTGCACCGGCAACTTCACCAGCAAAAAGCACAGCTGAAGCAGCAGATCGAGCAAGCACAGAGAGACGAGAAAGCAAGAGCGCAGCAGCACAGTGAAGAGCAGCAGATGCAACTTCAGCGGAAAATGGACAGTCTTCAAGCAAAATATGACCAACTGCGGCTCGAGAATGAGCAACTGCGAGCTGCTCAGGCAGCGAGGAAAAGCCGAGACCCTGAGGATGACGGTGATAGTGACGATAGCATGCGAAGGAAGCCTCAGCAAGCGTGGGCTGATGACACGAGAGGGGACGGTAAGCAGGCGTCGGCACCTCGAACACAGAAGGCACGTTCAGGAAATGGAAACAACCAGGAAGTCCACGAACTGGAGAAGGTCGTCGAGTCACTTCGTCACTCTCTTGAGCAAAAAGACAAGGTAGGTGAGGCTCCGACGTTTTCATGCTCGTCTTTCAGTCGTCTGACGCAGAGACCTTGGAATGCAGGAGATCAATCTGCTGCAGCAAACAGTCCACCGAGAATGCCTGGAGCGGACGTCGTTGCTGGAGAAGATGCGAAGTGGCAAGGTGCTACCAGACATGACCGCGTCTGTATCAAGCACCGATACCTCCATGAGGCGTTCATCTATCGCCATTCCACGTCGAGAACAACCAGCGACGAATACGACGGAAGCTGATGATACGGATGACAGAGATGACACCGGCGCAGCAGACCAAGATCCCAGCCAGCCGAAGGCTTCATTCTATGAGAGGTTGCGTCGAGCTGGGCAACGGAAAGCGAAGCCTCGAAAAACTTAGATTTCTGGGCAGTGTGGAGTGATCTGAATCGCAACGCTCTCCATTAGAAGTAGCCCAGTGCGTCTTCGTCGTCACCATCACTGGTGTCGTCGTCTTCGTCTTCGTCCTCTCGAATCCAATAGCTCAAACTGCCCTGCATGATGCGAGCAATTCGCTCTGTCTCTGTGTCTGCACGGAAGAGCTTTGCCCGTGCGTTGCGAGCTCGTTTTTCCAGTGCTGAAGCCGATAGATCGCTGGCGATTTGCTGCACTTGGCGCACTTGGCTTTCGCTGGCGTATGAGCTGGACCACGATTTGATGGAACTCATCGACTGAGAGAGAGCCAGGGCCTCTTCGTACTCATGTTGGCTGTGGCGGAGACGCTCGTTGACCTCTGCTCTTAAGCTTGCCTCGTCACGCCGCTGCCAAATCGCTCCGCTGTCATGCTGAGGCGCTTCTTCGATCACTACCTCATCATCAATCAGCACTGTCTCGCCGGGTAGGATGGAGGTTGCGACTTCGACCGCTTTTTTTTCTTCACCTTCTCCATGAGGCTCTGGCTCCTCATTTGAAGCGTGAACTGCATTCTCGATCGGTGAAGGAGCCTCACAAGCCGATGTGGGCGTCTGAACGCTCGTTTCCACGTAGAGAGCTCGGATTTCGGTGAGGAGTTGCCACGCGAGGTTGAACTTCTCTGCCGGCAGCGCCAATTGCTGTCTGCTGCTATCTGTACAGCTACCAAGGTTACTGTCGGCTGGCTCACTTGAATGTTCTGGGGAAGAATCTTCGTCAACCGCTGGTTGTGTCCCTTGGTCCGCTGTCACGATCAGTGTTTGTGTTGCCATCGTCACCTCGGCAGTGTTGTCCGATGGAGCCACAGGAGCGGTATCAGCAATCGCTTCAGAGGAAACTAGAGCGTCCAATGTGCCTTCTCGCGATGTCAGTTCTTCCGCTGCATCGGCGTGAATGCAGTCTTCCTCCGTCTGTGTGGAATCATCGCACACGGCGAGCTCTTCACGTCGCCTGGCTGGAGCTACAGACTCAGAAGTGCTGGAGGTGACCTCTTCTGCTGTCATCGCTGTATCTTCATCGCCAAGAGCGTTCTCGTCACCAACGTTCCGCGAGTCTGGCATCATATTCGAACCACTATCAACCATCTCAACAGCAACATAAGAGCCGTTATGGTCACAGTCTTCACTGGCACGATTCTCAGAATCCGCCAATTCATCGGCAGGCTGGCTATTGGCGCCGTCGCTTTGACCACCACTCACAAGATCGATCGTTCCGCCATCCGCAACGTCGTTCGCACTATCGCCCACGTCTTCATCCGCCTCATCTTCCTCGTCCATGTCTCTTCGTGGGACTTCGTCGATAGACACCGCCGTACAAACATCCTCAGTCGGGGAAGGATCGGGGCTTTGATCATCGAATCGCGGAGATATTTCATCGCCACACGGCGAAGAGTCGTCCGCGTCATTCACTGCACCGCTGTCTGGCACCTGCTCACTCTCGCGTCGTTCGGTGACTTCCTCAGTCGAATGTGTGGCCTCAAGTGAGGAGTCCACGAAGCTGTCACGCGGACTACTCGGAAGACTCACAATCAACGCGGCCTTGGGGCCCTCTCCGCTTGACTCTTCTCCTCTGGGTGACCCCACCTCGAGTTGACTCATATCGATTTCATCTCCGTCAGTATCTGAATCCATCCTCTCTGCCTCACGGTCGTCGACGGCGGCGCTATCGGAGTCAGAAAGCTCATCGAGCTCTTCGCGAAAGTTTTCTTCTCCGCATTCGCCTTCACCTAGCTGGAAACCTGGTGACGGTGGACTGACGAGGGCGCTACCACAAGGAAGCGGTGACACAGACGTGCCAGTGACGGGAGAGAGCTCGATCTCACCGATTCCAAACGACTCAAGCGTTATTGGCTTGTAATATGACTCCTCGCCATCGCGTTCATCGTGTTCTTCTTGCTTCTTCTCTTCGCCGTTGCTGGAAATGCCCGAGTCACTCTGCTCCAGCTCATATGGTGCTTCTCGTTCCAGATCGTTCACCTCGTTCATGACCTTCGTGGTGTTCACCACATCGACAGTTGCATCTTCAACTGTGGGCTCAGCCAGATGCCCCAGTGAACTTCGCTCTACGGCCAGGACGTCCATGCCGATGGAAGACTCAGGTTCCACGACAGCAGCGGGAGAGTCGAAAGCCTCAGTTGCCATGCGCGCAAGCCGGTCATCGATGCTGCGAGATGTTTTGTGCATGGAACCAACTGCCTCTGTTATGGATTCTTCCGAGTACCACGGCTTGTGTTCACCGTCGTCGATCTCGTTCTCTTCGTTCTTGTCATAATCTTCCGCTCGCTCTTCACGTTCTTCTTGGGTGATTGATTGCCCGACTGAGCCGTCCTCACTGGACGAGCTTCGGCTCTGTTCCGATCGCAGCTTCGCAGCGTTTGCCTCCTCCGTTTTCACGGCCGTTGTGCTTGCGGCCGGTTGGCGTCGGTTGTCGTCTTGCTCGACGTACAAGTGGACACCTACGCGCCCGCTATAAACTATTCGGCACAAGAGTTATTCATCGTCCATGGCGCGATGTTCAGTAAGAGTCGTGCACGTACCATCGTCATCTACATGAACAGGAAACGATCCTTGGACACCACTGGGTCGGAATAATATTGGGGCCAGCGGGATGGACACAGTACCCAATGTAGCTTCAGCACCTGGCTTCTCCCCATCACAACCCTTCAAGAGCAGCCGAATGTCGAGACTTCCTTCTTGAAAAGAGGATACTAGCTCTGGATGCACCATAACGTCGACGTCACCTTGAGTGATCGACGGAAGCGACTGGACTCCGTCTCGTACTTCTAGCTCGATATCTTCAAACCGGAATTGCTTGATCCACTCGCCACGATCGTTCTGTGACACGGTCGCCTCAGGTGCAGCTTGGTCACGTTCAGCCGCATGAAGTTCAGCCCCGAGGCACAGCGATACGACGAGTGTCATTTCGACAACGTTCTGGTGCATCGCTCGCCCCAGTGCCTGTTCAATCTGAGACCCATTCGATTGCCTCGTGGACGCCGCGTGTCGTGCGACAACAAGTTCCTTCAGATCAGTGATCCGCTGGACATCGAGACACAAGCGAAGCGTAGCGGGGAGGAGGCGCTCAGTTCTGGACAGCGTCTCAAGCGTCGTCACACGATCACGGAGCTGCTGGTTATGGCTGATCGTGTCTGGGAGGACCAACTCTTGTTGTGGATCAGAATATATCGTGTGCAGTCGCGAAATCTGCAGTCTGATCCGCAGCGGAAGGATTGACGCGTAGAGTCCCTGGTAGCTGTTTTCACTGGACTCGTCCCACTCGATCGGGAGGTCGATGTCTCTATGGAGCAGCATCCCATCGCGGTCGTGGTCGATGGATTCGCCACCAGCAGCAGCAACAGCTGCGAGATCGATCGCAGCAACTCCCTTCGCAGCTCTTTCTTCTGTATCGCGTCGCGTTACCGTGAACTGCGGCTCGACGCGAAACAGAAAAGCCATGTCATGCAATTGAATCCCTGACACAGGATCCGCCGCTTGAATCGAGTGCACGAAATGGGAGTTTAGCTGCGCATCTTGGGTGTCCCACCACAGTGTGAAGCGAGGGCCTGACGAATCGAACAGCGCAGCGGCTCCATGTCGTTCTTGAAAGCGCAGTAGTCCGTAGACTTCGCATCCAATCAGAGGGACGGTGCTGCGACTAGTTTTCCCATAACTTTCACGAATCTCCACGTGCACCTCCACCTGAACAACAGGTTGGTCGCTGTCGGTGCGCCATCCATTCTCGACAGACACGACAGAGTCGTCGTGGGTTGAAGTCACGGACTTGCCGTCGCTCTCCCCAGCTTCGTTGTGGTCGTGTTCGAGTACGTTCTCACTGTGAGGCAAAGCGTCATCTCCATCCACGTGTGCCTCATGATCTACGAGCTCGAATCGCTGCCAATAGTGCAATGTGCGGCGCGTAAGCCAGCCGCGAACGTGGCTCTGGAGCTTGACAACCGCCGCAAGGGTCGACTTGAAGTGGAACAACTGCTCAGCAGTGCCTAGACCCAAACGCACATGGACCTGGCCATTCACATTGTCAGTAAGTGGATCCACAATGGGCAGATCCTGATCGATACCAATGAACGGTGTGGAGTGGCGCAGCTTCTCATGCAGCTGATCCGGGTTTCTATCGTGTCCAGTACGAACTGTTCAATACAAGCAAGATAGTTGAAGGAAGAGTGGTGATAGCAACGCACCGCATCGCAGAGGAGAAGCTTCGGAGCGGGATCTTGACGACTCCAAGGAGAGTCTCGGTTGTGTAACTGGTCAGCGTTTTCGACTGCTCTTGGAGCCATACTTCCAGCACCTATACGCGATACAAAGCACCGTCAGACAAATCGCAAACAACAGGCAGTAGATCGAGGGCTCTCACCAGAAGACCGCCATCGATCTTCTCGTAGAACTCGTCCGTTAGCTCGATCGGGAATGCGTTCATGTGGTTCACTGTAGCTCTCATCACGCCGTTCTCGGACCGCCGTAAGCGCGCTTTCGCTGATCGTTTCAATCGAAGCGTCTTTGCTGCATGCCCGAAGAATGGAGGAGTGCCATAGTCGAGTCGCAGCGACGAACGGATCGTGCTATCCCGCTTATCGACATGGGAAAGAGACTCTGCAACTTCCGCTGCTAGTTGAATCGCCGCCCGATCGATGAGCAGTGCCAGAAAGAGAGAGATGCCGGCGTCACCCATTTGGAGATGGGCCAAGAGAGGGCTGCGAGGCTTCTTTGGAGATGGCGACTGGCACTTTTGATCCTTTCCGTCGCCACTAAAGCGACCAAGAGACCACTCCGAGGACGGAAACACTTCGCTCTTGACTTCACTCCGGGTATCGTCGTTTCCATCGTCTTGCAAATTGCAGAACCGGAACTTGACTGTGATTCTTCCAGCCGGTTGTCGCTGTCGCTTGCTTGGCAATCGCTGCTTGGTCACATCTTGGGTCGACTCGTCCATCAGTCGAAAAGGAAGCGTCATGACCCGCTCACGGTCTCTGTCCTCAAGTAGTTCATCGACAGAGACTTCTGCCCACAAGTCAAGACGCTGCCGTGTATCACGCCTGCGCTTACCTGTTGGAGAGGCGTGCTGTGGCTGACACCTTGCTCGGAACCGCATGCTGCGCTGCTTCGGTGCCGCTCGAGCATCATTTTGACGGGTATCACCACGCGAATACAACGGCAACGTGTGCGAGTAGTTGGTTCGCCACTGGCGCTTGCGAAGGGACGAGTTCACAGCAAACGCAGCTATCCACTTTTCGTTCTCAGTCGGCTGACCGCCACAAAACAGGAATCGCGGATGCTCATGAGAGACCACTAGCTCGATGGGACTGAACCGCGTCGAGACTGATCCTTCACGTAGCTGCCTCAGCCGATCAATTGTATCCTGCTCGAGCTCCATCGTCTCAAAGCTGATCTCCAGCGCGTTGTGCTCACCTAGCGACACTGGTATCAAGTCGATTCGTCGATTCATCTGTGCAACGCTTCGCTGCCGAGCCCCGTCAGCCTCTTGAGTGTGCTGTAGGCTCTCGGCATCTGCGAGGACGAGCTCCCAGTTGTTGTCTACATCTTCCGTCATGGCTTCGTAAGGCGCAAGCATCGCTGCCATCGACATGACTGGGCTTGTCGACAAGGTAGTTGGAGCATCCACATGGCTGGTTGCACTTGGACTGGCGTCGTTGCTCTTCGTCGCGACTGACATCGAGCGTTGCAGCGCACGCCCCTTCTCCAGTAGCGCTTCCAATCGGTCCGCATCGACAAGAGTACGCGTCGCATTGGCCGCTTTAGCCTCTTCGCTTCTTCTTGGATTGTATACAGGCTTCAGTTGTGCTTCCTGAAGGATAGGACCTGAAGATGACGACGATATCGAGCTGAACGAGAGCCGCTGCTGGACCTGACGCTCCGGTTCTGGCGGGATCCGCATCGAATGGGACGACATCGCTGGATTCACAGTGATAGCAGGAGCTGAAGTTGCGCTACTGGTCCACTTGAGAGGCGTGGAAACCGCCGCCGAGGCTGATGATGCAGTCGAGGTCCACTCGATCTCGAAATTGACAGTGAGGTAGCCGAGCACTGCGTGCGGTGGCGCAGTGGCCTGGATCTCGCACAGCGCGTCGCTGCGCTGCAGCTTCTTCATAGAATCAACAGGATTGGAAATCGCTCCCTCGTCGAGGTGGAACGGCAAGACGCCGCGGCCAACCTTCTTCCTGGTCTCGCGATCAATCACATCGAGCACCAACTCTTTCTGAGCGACGATGCAAACGCACACAGACACACAGACACACAGATCAGCCTCCACCACGTACCAGCCACGCACACAGCGACCCAATACACAACGCACCATATCGCGGAGATAGTCCAGAAGCTGCTGCGCCGGCACGCACACTGGATACCGCATGCACAGCGAGCTGTCTCCGTCGCTGTCTCTCTCTCGCCCGAGCTCGTCTTCAAGCCGGCGCGACGTCTCCTGCGCCACGCGCTTCGGCCGGAACAGCGTGCTGCCGCGCTTCTCTTCGCCCCACCAGCGCACGCGCACGAGCGCCACGCGCGGCAGCAGCGTGTGGCGTAGCTCTCCGTTTTCAGCGACCGCCTCGGCGGCCACCGATGACAGAATGCGCGGCACTGAGAGCAGCACAGCGCCGCGCGGAACGCCCGTGACCTTGGGCGGCAACGAGCAGCCAATGAGCACGCGCTGCGCGTCGTCAGCGTCGCGCTGCTGCCTCAATAGCGACGCTAGAAGCGGCGTTCTCGTCCCCGCGGACGGCGTCATTCTCGTGGGAGCTCCAGAAATGGCGCGAAGATGGACGCTCCTTTGAATGCTGGTCTCTGATTGGCTGAAAATACAAATGTAATCATTGTAGCCAATGAGAAAGGACGTATCCGGAAGCTTCCGTGAACGGAGCTCTTCACATGGGGAGACGTTGAAGAAAGCGATCGGGGAAGGAGAGAGGGAGGAGGGAGAGGATGGCGCGGTTCTGCTGGCGCGAGCGCACGGAGCGCGTGAACTGGCGCATGCTGAAGAATTTGCAGCTCTCGGAGGTCGTGCGCAGGGGCGACCCGACGCTGCTGGAGCCGTACACGCTCCACTTGACCTTCGCGAAGCTGCCGGTGGTAGTCACGTCGCTGCAGCCGTCCAAGAGCGACGTCTACGAGGACGCCATGGAGCCAGAGACCGGCGGACGCAACGCGTGGTTTCTCGTGCGTGTGTTGCAGTTGGCGATGGAGTATCTGCTATTTCTAAGAGCGCGCGACGGTACAGTCGTGGACTCGCTGCGGGAGGAGCTGCTCGCGAGCGAGAGGTACGGAGGAGGTCCCTTGCTACTCAAATTTCGCCCTTGTTGTGGTCGTACATGCGCAACTGACGATGAAAACGGATTGTCGGATGCAGAGAGAGTGAGCTGCTGATGGAGCGTGCCAAGAAGTGGAAGCAGCGTGCCAGAAGCAGCGATCGACAGACCGAGAAGCTCCACAGCGTGCTCCAGGGAATCGCCAAGCTGCTCCAGATCGAAGGGTACTTGTGGCGAACACTGCTGCCGTAGCTACTTTCACTCTCGAGCGCTAATGTGGTCACCACTCCATGTATCTACAGGGCGACGCCTAGTGCTGTGACAACTATCGAAGGGTTACTGCGGGATCTCGTGGAGACGCGCGGCGCAACCAAACGAGAGGCTCCCGAACGCGAAACACAGGTGGAAGAGGCACGCGTGTGCTCGCTATGCGGAAAGATGTTCTCCTCACAAGAGTTTCTGGAAAAGCACGCACTGCGTCGCCATGCCGGGCAGGAGCTCAAGGTGGCGCAGACGGAGAGGAAGCCTGCTCGCCAGGCCTGGACGCAGCCACGACCGAGCAATAACGATGGAGAAGAAGAAACTGCAGGCGAGCAGAACGCTCCTGCCAAAGGAATGAAGGAAATGCTGCGGGCTGTTGAGGAAACTCTGCTGGAGCACCAGGCGACGTTACGCAATGTCGCCCAAGAGGAGGCGGAGAAGATCCACAGCTTGTACGAGCAGCTCCACGTTGAGACTCAATTAGCGGACGAGATGCGAGCCAAAAGAGCAACGATCACGAAGCACGTGGAGCAAAGCAGACAAGAACTCGACGCGATCCTACAGGAAAAGGCTGATGCAGCTGAGGAGATCCGTGTCATGAAGGAGCAACTTCAGTTCCTGGAGATGAAGCGGAGGATCCTAGCGCAGAACGGTGACGGCACAAGCTCAGGGGCTCACGAGACTGATGCGACGCTCCAGTTGGAGCTAAGACGACTGGAGAGCACGATTACAACGCTGAAGGACGCACTAACGACGTCCAGAGAAGAGCTCAAACGTACGCAAGAGAGCTACGGACTTTTGCTGAAGGAGAAGCAACAACTCGAAGGGCAGATTCAGATCATTCCAAAGGAACCTCCGGCGTCAATCATTGAAAGAGAGCAACGTCCACCGACCAAGGATGTTGGTTCCCAAGCAAGCGTGCCTTCGATTTCCACGCTGTCGCAAACCGACGATGTGGTAGCTCATCAGGCACCTGCGGTCGCCATGCCCACCCGAGTGGAAGCCGGCGACGCTGCAGTGCAGACAGAGATAAGAACAGCTCATGTGGATGGGGTTGTTCAGACAGACGCAATAGTCATCCCAGCTGAGGAATTAGCGCCATCAAAGGCCACGCCAGAGCCTGCCAAAGAGACCGTCGCTCAGAAGTCCGATACAGAGGACACATCAATCGACGTCGAATCCATTTTCCAGCATCACTGCCGCTCTATCAACGACGCACTCCAACACCGAGCTTTGACGTATGGATCCTTACGTCGTCTGGCCTTCCAAACAGGAGCGGTGCTGACGTGACTGGGTTGTGTCTCGTAGGTTCGCGCACTCAAAACCAGCACCTTCGGTCAAGAGCTCGAGCGAAAAGATATTCAGTTCGCTTCCTCGGCGCCAGTTTCTGCGGAGCCGTTTTCTTCACGACGAAGTTGCCGTCAAAGAGGAGATTGCTGTCCAAATTGCCAAGCTTGAGCGAACGTCTCAGCGGTACGGTGTGCCACCCAACAGCTCTGTGCTGGCAAACGAACACGTCGAGGTCGTGCAACGAGCGCTGCACGCGCACCTCGAGGTCCTTCCTGCTCCAGTGCTGCAGCGCATGATTGAGGTGGAGAACCAGGTGAATGAGATGATCAAGAGCGAGTGGATGCCCAACGAGAAGTCCCGGCAGCAAGCTTTGGAAGTGCTGACAGCGAATCGTGCAGCTAAGAACGAGAGAAACGCCCTGCTCATCCGCCAGGCGATGGGTGCTCTGGGAGCGCCTGTAGCAAGTGTAGGCGTCGTGACCGTGGCAGCACCTGCTTCAATCAAAGAGGATCTGCCGAAGCAGGCAAGCATTGTAGCTGCGGAGGAAAGAACCCACGATGAGCCTCCCATCGTTCAAACCCATGTCTCGCAAGAACTACCGCAACTACGTCGATCGCAACACAATAACGATGTGGTCGAGCCTGACACGATGCTGGCTCCAGCATCAGCAAACGTTCTGCTCAGCGAGGAGGTCCGTGAGGTTGTGACCGCACCTGAGCCAAGACAGCTTCCTAACCTTCAGATTACTATCGATCCTCCTCGCTTGGACACAGTGCGCGGGTCTGACGCAGTATCCTACTTGGTGGGCGAACCATCGCCCGAGACCGTACAGGATGTGCGCCGCCAAGCCATTGCCGTACGGTCTGTGCGGACAGTGTCCGTCTCACCACGGAGCTCTCCACCGAAAGGATCACTCGCAACGCCTACGACGATGAAGATGTCACCTCCAAAGATATCACTACCGAAGAATTCGCCATCACCAAGTACCCACAGTGAGAGAGCAGAGGAAGCCCCTGCTGAGGGTGACCGAACCCCACTGGGAATCACAGAGGAAGTGGCTCGAACTTCTGGTCGTGATCGTGACTACGACCGAGCAGCGATGACAGAGAGACTTTCGGTGGTGTTTTCGGATGTGGCATCCTCCGAGATGTCCCTTGATGCGAGTATTCCCAGCCTAGCGACCGATGCAACCAGCGATTCGGGCTTCAGTGCCTCCAGGAGCTTCATCAAGTCATCTACAGAAGATCCACGAGCGGTACGAAAACCTGTGGAAGTTGCATGCGGGTTCTCACGTTAATAACGCATTGGTCTCTTGTAGCTTCGAGATGAAGAGGCACCGCCCGCTGCAGAGCCACACACCCAGCCAATGGCTATGAACGACGATGATGGTAAGAACGCAGGTACTTGATACGGTAGTCATGCTACCAGGTCCCTCACGCTCTTTTTGATACAGCACGTAGCGAGGGTTCCGACTCCGTGCCCCACTTGGCCCAATACGAAGAACGACAGGAATCGTCACCACGAGACTCGCGCCAGAGCAGTCCACGTGCGACGTCTCCTTCGCATGAGATCATGGCGTTTGAGGACTCGGACATAGAAGAGGTCGTGCTCAGTTGAAGAGCACCAAAGTCAGCTCTGTAGTCGGATGGCAAGATCGCCATGTTGAACATGCTGTCTATGATGTCTGTGAGCCTACGATGCCTTCACGCTGCCCATGCCACCAGCCTGTGCGATCAGCACCTCGGTCTTTTTTCGATACTCTTCGTAACGCGCGTCGTTCTTCTCGATGCCAACGTCGCCCTTCTTGTACATGACAGCCAGGTTGTGGCACGCAGGTGCAAAGTTAGCATCGCATGCCTTTTCTAGGTACGTCTTGGCCATCTTGATGTCACGGGTAATCGGAGTCGGTGACGACGCCACGCCCGACAGATACATGGAAGCCACCTTGTTGCAACTCGCAGCGTCCTCACGCTCGCACGCTTCCTTGAAAGCGTCGAGGCCCTTCATCACATCCTAGCGACCCGAGAAAGACACGACCAATCAGTATAGGAAGCACCAACCTTGTCGGCAGTCGGAGTGCTGCGTACCTTTGGCCGTCCGAGGCCCTTGGTGAGCATGAATCCAAGGTGGTGGCAGCCCTGTGCGTGGCCGCCCTTACAGGCTTGGTCTGTTGAAGCAGCACACACAGCAAGTGAGGACAGAATCCACAGGCACACAAGTGAGAGCGACTACTACACCACTCACCGAACAGGTTGATCGCTTCAGGGTCATTCAGCTCCACGCCCTTGCCAGCCACTAACCGCAAACCCACGAATCCACATCAGACCACATCCTCACACCTACAGACGCAGCAGCACCCAGCAGCTCGTACGCTTCAGACGGCCGAGATTAAAGCACGAGGCTGCGTAGTTGTTCTTGGCGCAGTTGAGTTGGAACATGGCGGCTGCAGCAGAAAAGTGAGGCAGGTGTCAGTGAGTCTCCAGGACGCCTCCGCATCCACGGCCTCCACTGCTCAGCGCACCTGCGTCCTTGTAGTTCTTGTCGACGACCGCGAGCCACTCGCCCCAGCTGTGGCACGCACTCGCATCGCCTGTAGTAGTAGTCACAGCAGCAGCAACAGCTCAGCAGTCAGCGTCTCGTGAGCATTGCGCATCCGCTCGCTGGTCTCAGGAAGCAGACCTTCGCCGTCATGGCAGTTGGAGCGGAACTCGTAGTGGCGGTCCTCCAGCTGCTGGTTCACGCGCTTCACTTCCTCCGGGTTCGCGTCGCTTGCACGCACCATCTCTCTCTTTCTCTCTCGCTCGGGTGGGAATGGCAATGGATGTTCGAAGATCGACTCGCAACTTGTCGATGTTGCCGTCGTAGCTGGTGGTCCAAAAACCACTGTTCACCAGTGGTGTACCATAAAGGCGGTACACCACCGTCGTGTGTACCTGAATCGTGGTACTGATCATAACCTGCAATTCTGGAGCTGAAAGTGATCCTAGAATATCCAGCTGATTGTGGGATTCAGCTGGAAGCAAAGAATACGGCGTTACTTTTCAC
Organism: Pythium utonaiense; assembly: GCA_023334595.1. NCBI lineage: Eukaryota > Oomycota > Peronosporomycetes > Pythiales > Pythiaceae > Pythium > Pythium utonaiense. The sequence continues at coordinate 12,917 of JAADVE010000315.1, forward strand.
GTCAAATACGGTAATCTCAGTTGGTAATTTTCCCAAACAAGCAGTCTCGTCGTTGCATCTGTTGACCTTGGGGGCAAGGTCGCCAGCCGATCCGGACTCGGTTCTAGACAAATCAAAAGTGTCCACGCGTGCAACTGGGCTCGCAGTTTCAGTCCAAGAGCTGGCGCCACCAGCGGGACCGGACTGGCCCTTCTGTTCATCGTGCCATTGGCTGCGGGTGTGACCAGGCTCTGCAAGCCGTCGTAGCATTGTGATTGTCTTGCAATTGGCCTGCAAGCCCACGGCAGTCACCTGCAAACGATTAGATTTTAGTATGCACGTACTGTAAACTCTGGACTTGAGTTGGGACCAGGCCACCTGCAAAGAGCGGACGGGTGACCAAGAGGAGCGCCTGCGTCGACGAAGTCCACCGTGGACTCGAGATCTGGTCTGTCTGTCTGATTCAGATCGAGCCGGACCTTTCAGAACGAACCAAGGATTGGAATCCAATGTGGATCGTGAGTTGGAGGGTGACTGTCGAGCACTCGCAGTTGGAGAGATGTTGATGGTTCATGCCATCAACACTTGGGACAGTTCTGGGTCCACGATCGCCCAAGTTCCAGACTGGGTGGTGGTGCTGTCTCGTCAATCAACTCACCGCCTCATGGCCCAGCAGCGACAGTGACATCCATCTTCCGTTTTGATCGTGCGCGTCCTTCGCGAGGACACTGCAGCGGGCAACTGAAAACCTCAACCCTAATCTGGATTCCGTCTCCCCCGACTTCGATAAACTTCATACAGTAAGATTGGCGAGCCAAGACACGCATCTTTATCGGACACCTCTGTTTTACGGGCTCGTTTTTGGCGGCAGCTGCTCCCCTACCCCGTGTAAAGTCCCCTTTCCCCATTCGCGTGAAAATCCAACCCTTCGCCACCATCAGCTGGCGTTGCTTTCTCTCTCTCTTTCTTTTCTCCCCTTTATTAGCGGCTCCTCGTGGCGCTTCTCCCACAGAGCCACCAACTCGTTCTTACTCCACACCACCGAGCCGCGCTTCTTCATCAAGGAACCAGCCTCGACATCCGCAGTCACGCTGGACGCTCGTGAGTTCTTCCGCCAGTTCCAACACTTCCAACGGAACACTTGCTGGCGAGCAGGCAATCCACCAACAACGCCAACCCGCCAACAACAACAACAACCAACGTCCCACATCCACGCTCGCCGGTCTCCGCCCCAGAGTCGTGGTGTATGTATATGTATGACAACACCATGAACAGCGTGCTCTCGCCGATCGCCATGCAGGCGCCCGCAGGCCACGCGCAGCCCTCCGCGTCGGTCCACGCCGCCATGCAGCGCTCCGCCGTCGCGCGCCCGTTCGCGCCGCAGCCGCAGCCCTCGCGTAGCGTGGGCAACTCGCCCGCCAGCGGCCACACGAACGCCCAGTTTGCCTCGGCGTTCGCGGCGCACCAGCACGCGCAGTTGCAGGCCGCGCAGGCCGCGTACTACGCGCGTCCGTCGTCGCGTAGGGCCGCGCGTGACCGCTCGCGAAGCGGCGAGCAGACCACGCGGTCGTCTGAGCCGAATTTCGGCGCGGACGTGGCGCTGCTGCGGCCACGCGTCACGCGCGTGTCGACGTCGCCTGAGCACCACCACCAGCGCCAGTCCATGCCGCACAGCCAGCAGTACCCGACGCTGTTGCAGCAGCAGCGCCAGCAGCATCTCCAGCGTCAGCAGCAGCACCACCATCAGCCGCAGCAGGCCCAGCAGGTTCAGCAGGCTCAGCAGCGGCGTCCGTCTTCTCGTCACGCGTCGCCGTCGCAGCAGCCTCAGCGGCCTCAGCAGCCTGCGCAGCGCGTGGTGCAGCCACCGTCGCCCGCCCCCGTGGAGTGGCGTGTGGCCGTGGACCCGAAGAGCAAGCGGCAGTACTACTACCACCCCGTGACGCGCCAGACGACGTGGAAGAAGCCGCAGGAGCTCGTGGACAAGGAGAAGAACGAGCGCGCGCAGTTCTTCGCGTCCATGGAATCGAACATCCGCGCCAAGCTGCGCGCCGGTAACTGGTTCCGCGACTCGCTCACGAGCCGTCCGGACGACCTGGACGACGTGCTGGCCGAGGAAGACCCGGAGGAAGACGACGGAGAGCTGTCGAGCTCCACCAGCACGAGCAGCCGCAGCTCGTGGAGCAGCACGGCCAACAACCAGATCCCGTTCCAGTCGTCCTCTTCCTCGCTGAAGATGCCGCAGAGCCAGTCGCTACCGGCGTCGCCCGACTCGGAGCCCCGTGCAAAGGCCCACCACGAATCGAACCAGCTCGACAACGACGTACGCGCTCCGGACGCGCTGGCCATGGCCGCCGCGAAGCCGCCTCTTCTCTTTCGCACGCTGTCGTCATACGAGACGCCAGTGGTTGGAGAGACCAAGAAGCTCGCAAACGGACGCGTCATCGCCGTGCCATCACCGATCCAGGAGCGCGTGCGGCTCGCAGTCTCGGATGACATGCCTCGCTCTTCGGATCTCGAGTCGTACACGCGTCCAGACCTGAGCTTGCTTTCGTCGGACAGCGCGCCGCCCAGCGGTAACGGTAAGAAGGACGACGAGCCTGAGTCCAGCGTCGCGCGAGGCATCGCCCGTCAGCCGCTGCGTCGCCGCTCCAACAGCACCAGCACGATCTTCGTGCGCATGGGCACGATGAACGCGCCTGACCAGGACACGACGATCCAGTGTGTGTCGACAGTGCTGCGTGCCCATCTCATGGAGGCCCAGGCCTCGCCCATCGACGTGGACCCCAAGTTTGAGATCTTTGTGAACCAACGCGACAAGCGTGCGAACGCGACGCCAGCGCTCAAGGAGATCGGCTCGTTCATCAAGCACGTCTTCTCGCGTGCACAAATGGAGTCGGAGTGTATCATCATGAGTCTCATCTACGTCGAGCGTCTCCTCAAGGCCACGATGGGCTCGCTCCAGCTGCAGCCTGCCAACTGGCGATCAATCCTCTTTTGCTCCATGGTCATGGCGTCCAAGGTCTGGGACGATCTCTCGATGTGCAACGCCGACTTTTCCAAGATCTGGCCAGAGCTCTCCCTCAAGGAGATCAACGAGCTCGAGCTCACGTACCTCGGTGCGGTCGAGTACAACGTCCGTGTGTCGGCGGTGTCGTACGCCAAGTACTACTTCCATCTGCGTTCGATGTGTGCGTCCATGGGCATGCTCGCTGCGTTCGATGAGAGTGCGCCGCTCAACTTGGACGGCGCGCGCAAGATGCAGGTGCTGTCCGAGGAGTACCAGGAGCGGTCCAAGCTACTGCCAGCGCCTTCGCGTCGCCGCAGTGTCACCATCACAACCACTGCCCCAGGGCGCACTACCTCGAGCAGCTCCATGGACCGCAGCACCCCGTCCAAGTGGTCGCCCACCGCGAGTATTGAGCAGCTCGTGCACATGCAAGTGCGTGGTGCGGGAGGCAGCGCCTTGCTGTCGTCCATGCACCGCCTCTCGACGGCAAAGCCATAAGCCCCGTATGCCCTCCATTCTGCTCCTCTATTCCCCCCTCCCTCCCCCCCTTTCAAGTGTCTCCAAGTCCCCATGTCGTGTCGTTTCGAAGCCACTCGTGCGTGAAAAAAAAAACTGTCAGTGATTGTTGCCTAGTGTATCAAGGTCCACCCGACGAACAGAAGAGTGTACTCCTCTTCTCTTGTGTAAAACAGTTGCGAGTATACAACCCCCCCGTCGGGTTTTCTCTCCTTCTCTTCTCGCACTTGGTCTCCTATCAGATAACCTCGTTGATGTAGCGGATGAGCCACGCTAGCGTCGGGGCGTGGGACTCGGAGGCCACTGGGCCCAGGTCTCCTCGCAGACTGGCCTTCAACGCAGCCTTGAACTCGGGATCCTCTAGCAGCCCCAAAGACACGGCCACCCCTCCCTCACGCGTATCCACCTTGTCAGCAGAGTCGAAGGGCGGAGGAGGTAACAGGGGTGACGTGGTGCGGAGCTCTTCGTCCTTCTCTAGGATAGGCGACGGAGCAACGCGCGGCAGACCGTCCATAGCTCCGACCTGCTCTCTACCGTCCTCTTCATCTTCATCATCGTCTTCTGTCTCTGTGGGCTCATCCACTACGCTCTGCAGCTGCAACAGCATACGCTGGAACTCGAGGTTCGCTTTCTCTGCGATCGTCGAGTCAGGCGTTGGGACGTCCTCCTCCTCTCCTTCTTCACCTTCTTCCTCCTCCTTCTCCTCAAGTACTGGTTGAGCTGGAGAAGCCACTGAGGTCGGTGCGGTAGGTGGGGAAACTACAGACGGAGCTGTCGGCACTCGGGGCTTGACCGCAGGCTTGTAGTCGGGTAGGTTCTGCACTAGAATCACCGGATCGTCGAGTGGCGACGGCGATGGGTCTGCTGAGGAGACCGAGGACCGTTTCTTCTGGGCCAACGCCGCCGCTTTCTTCTTCTCCTGGATGTCACGACGCATAGCCTCACGTTGCTTGGCAGCAGCCAACACTGATGCAGACACAGGCTTCTTCCCACGCTGAATCACGACGCCAGTCGCCAGCAACGGAGCTGGGGGTGCCCCGGTCGCTTGCACTGGAGGAGGGGGAGGCAAAGCTGCTTCAGCCTTGGTCTCCGCTGCTGGCTTTTTCACAGGAACACCTGAGACAGGAGGCGGAGGAGGAGGTGACGATGACGGCGTCGAGATGTTGCTGAGGATCTGCTCCCGCTGGGCTTGCCACTGAGCCATGAAGACAGAAATGCGGTCGGAAACCTGAGGGGTAGCAGCTTCGGTCTTCTTCGCAGGCGTTGGCTTTTGCGGTGCTGGAGATGGACGTGGGACAGCAGCTTTCGCGCCACCAGAGGGAGATGCTCGGTGGTTCGCCTTGCGCTTGTCAGCGTCTTCTTTCGCCTTTGCAATCACCTCTTTCTTGCGCTGCAGAAGGCGCTGCTGCATCTCACTCACGGCAGGGCTTGGATACTTCACTGGAGGAGCAGGAGCCGGTGGGGGCATCACTGGCTGCTGCTTGTAGATCACTGGTGACAGCTCAGCAGCTCCGACCTTTTTCACGAGCCTCTTTTTCGAGTTGCTCGACTTGAGCGAGTTCCTACGCGCCATTGCAGCCACCGCAACACTCGCACGCACCGGAGTAGGCTCCGGCTTCTTGCGGCTCTTTGGCGGCTCGTACTGAACAGCACGCACCGCAGGTGAAGCTGCTGGTTTGCCCAACGCTGCCTCTGCGCGTCGGATGACGTCTGACTGGGGTCGCTTGCTCCCAACCGGCGAAGGTGCCGCCTTCTTCTTCACCGGGGAGAGGTCTTGTTGCTTCCTCGCGGCTGCCACAGGAGCGGCTCCTGCTGCTGGAGGCTGGCGCTGGAAGATATGCTGGCCATGGAGCACCGTGTGGTTGAGCTCGTCCGCGATGGCTCGCTGCGAGAGAAAGCTCTGGATCTTCTCCATGATGATGGGCTTGCGGATCAACTGGTTCACACTCGGACGATCCTTAGGGTTCTTCTGCAACATCTCATTCACGAGCGCGACGAGCCGCGAGCTGTAGACGCCCGTTGTGGAGGAGATCGGCACGAACGCCCCGTGGACGATATTCTCAAAGAGCTGGCGCTGGCTGCGGCCGTTGAACGCGTGCGCGAACGTCGCGAGCTCGTACAGCACGCATCCCAGACTCCACACGTCGGTCTTGCTGTTGTACCTCTTGCCCAGACAGATCTCGGGTGACGTGTAGTACGGTGTGCCTGTCAGGGTCTGTGCACATGCGAGCGTGTGGCTGAGCACCGTCGCGACGCCAAAGTCCCCGAGCTTGACGACGTGGCTGGACGTGAGGAAGATATTTTCCGGCTTGATGTCTCGGTGAATGATCTTGCGGTCGTGCAGGTGCTTGAGTGCGAGGCAGATCTGGATGAATAGATCCAGCAGCTCGCTTTCCCTGTACTGACTGCGGCGCGATGCTCGGTCCGTGAGCTGCTTACGGAGATCACCACCATCAGCAAACTCGGTGACGATACACAGCACGTTGGCCGACGCCAGGAAGCTTTCACGGCAGCCAATGATGTTGGGATGGTCCAGGGCCGCGAGCAGCTTCGCCTCGCGTAGTGCGGTTTGCTGGTCGCGTGGGTCCATGCGGATCTCTTTGATCACATACTTGCGACCATGGGGCTCATGCTTCTTCACGCACAAGTATGCACAGCCAAAGCTACCCTGGCCGATCTTCTGGAGCTTCGTGTACTTGTCCATCGCCTTTCCCCACGCTGCCAAAGCCACTGTGACTTCAAGACGATGAAGAGAATGGCGACCTCCAGAGGCTGTCTATTTGGAGGGTCTTGTGCTGTCAAGATTTGAAACGGGCGTCGCACGCACACGTCACGGAGAATTGTTCGCTTCCAAAGAATGACCGTCTCCGCATGAGCGATTCACTCCACGCAGCGCTGTGATAAGCATGCAGACCAAGCGAAAGACTCCTCCAACACATGATCCCCCACCCCGCCAGGCTCAGCCACGGCCTTCATCGTCGATCCCGTCGGCCCCTTCACCTTCCAATGGTGGGCTTCTTCCTAACGCCTGCGTCATGGCATCGCTGGACGTGGATCCAGTCACGGGCATAGATCCGATCCTGTACAAGGGCCCCAAGAGTCCTGACAAGATGCGTTTCCAGCGAAAACCTCCACATCTTGACAGGCGCCGTGAGTATGAAGCGAATGCGAACTCCCACAAGGGAGCCAGAGCCACGGTCGCGATGCTCAGTGAACGCCACGCACAGCGCCAGATCGAGCTGGAAGAGACCTTTGAACGAGACGCCAAGGCCGAGAAGTTCCTCACCACATTCCTAGAGACGCGGCTGGCGACGTGCGGCGAGCCGACGCTGAATACGATGGACGTGCGGATCGCACGCGAGCGAGACACGGTCAACAACACGAGTTCGACAGCAAGACAACGAGCCAAGTCATCCACGGACAACCGTATTCGGCAGATGATCCGTCAGGCTTACGGCAGCGGCGTCCTCGACCTGAAGTCGCTCGAGCTGGTGCACATCCCTGACGCCGTGTACTCAACGCTGCTACTTCAGCTTGGCCGCTTCATCTCCCACGTGAACATCAGTCGCAACGCGCTACGAGAGATTCCCACGCAGTTTGTAATGGCGTTTCCACAAGCCACGATCGTCAACTACAAGGAGAACGCACTCGATCGCCTGCCTCGTGCTATCGACAAGCTCACGAGCCTCAAGGAGCTCACCGCCGAATGTAACCAGCTCCGGATGCTGCCCGTCCACTTGCCCTCCACACTACAACAGCTCGTCCTGAGCCGCAACCGGCTTACTAACATCCCGCACATGCACGAGCTGCTACATCTCGTGGAGCTCGATCTGAGCTACAACCACTTCCAGCTCCTCCCACCGGGCATGCCGTACCTCAGTCGTCTCACCAAGCTCGTGATGAACAGCAACCGCCTCGTGAGTCTCGCGCTACTCCCCAAGTACTTGATCCCGGAGAAGAGCGAGAAGCCCCACGGTGACAGCAGTGACGACTCGGACGACGCTGAAGATGAGGACGGGATTGAGTCATGGTCGCGTGAGCGAATCGACACAGAGCAGAAGAAGTGGCGGGTGGAGAGCGACCCCCTCACGGGCGACACGGTGTACTTCCACGTGACTCGAAAGCGAGTTGCGCGAGTCAAACCAAGGTGTTTCCGCAGCCAAGTGCCGATGCTCGCGATCAACAAGACCGCAGCAGCGGCCAAGCTCAAGAAAAGTCACGCCCAGTGGATCGCACTGTTCCCGGATGGATGGGAAGTCACGGTCGGAGGCGTGTGCATTAACAAGGACAGCGGACACCGACCACGGACCATGACAGGCGCCATGAGGCCCGAGACCACAGCTTCTCGAGATGGGACGACTGCAGGCGAGCTGCAGTCCATGGAGCTGTGCTTCACCCACCACCTAACAGACCAGTCGTTCTACAGCATCCCGGATGCATTGGATAAGTGGACGGAGTTGCACCGCATCACCTCGCTGCATTTGAGCGGGAACCAGCTCCTCGACCTGCCTCCGTCCATCGTACGTCGCTGCTGTTTTACCTTGGATCCTGAAATGCGAGCGGATGGACACTAACAGATCTCACGTCGATCGTAGGGAAAACTCGTGCGGTTAAAGCTGTTGGACCTTGAAAATAACAAGATCCTCGCGTTACCCGACACTTTCCACGAGATGAAGGCGCTCGAGACCATCAAGCTCGCCATGAACGCCCTCTCCTGGCTGCCTCCGTCATTCTGCTTGCTCCCCAACCTCACAGAGTACGTGTCTTCTTCTTCTTCTCTCTCTCCACTGGTCTTCCGCACCCAACTGATAGATCCACTGGTTATCATCACCTACAGTCTCGACATCAAACTCAATCGATTTCGAGGTCTCCCGGAGGAGTTTGGATCGCTGCCGCGGCTCAAGACGCTCGACCTGAGCTCCAACTCTCTCGAGTCGCTGCCCAAATCAATGCTCTCACTCAAGAAACTCACGACGCTACGGATCCAGGGAAACCAGGCGCTGGTGAGGAGCGGGCTACTGCATGCCGAGACGCTCGCCAGCGGCGATATCCCGCAGATCTTTTGGCACTTGAGCCACCAGGTTCTCGTCGAGCAGGTGCACGGCGGCCAGCTCCCTCCAGTGTCCGAGTCGGTAGTCGTCGGTGTCGGGGACGAAGTTTGGTCGACTAACCACCACGTCCACCGGGCTTTCACACAGGCCATAGCACAAGCCCAGGTCTCTCATTCTCTTGACTTTCACTGGAAGAACGTGGGTTTCTCCAAGTTCCCGCAGACGTTTTTCACGTCGCTGTCTGGACTCAAGGAGCTACGACTCTCGGGCCAAGACCTGGACACGATTCCCGTCGACTTTGCTCGCGTGTGTGGCTGTTTACGCGTGCTCCAGCTTCGAAAGAACCGGATCCGAGTCATGGACGATGGGGTGTTCAACTGTGAAGGGATGGGTGCGCTGCCACTCGTAGAGCTCGACCTCGAGTACAACCAGCTTGAACTGCTTCCGCTTTCTATTGGAAATCTCGCCGCATTACGGTCACTCCGTGCCTGCAACAACCATCTCCACGAGTCGTCGTTCCCAGACTCGTTCGCCAAGCTCACAGCTCTCAAGGAGCTTCACCTCACGCACAACCGCCTCTCTCAGCCGTCACCAACGTTTGGCTCCTTAGTATCCCTTGAGAAGCTGGACCTGTCGTACAACCAGCTCACGACGCTCTCCAGCATGGTCTTCGCGTCGCTGCGTTGCTTGTATCAGCTGCGGGTGAGTGTGAACCAGCTCGTAGACATCCCTGAAGAACTCGCAAACGCTCCGATCCAGGAACTTTTCATCGCCGGCAACAGGCTGCAGGAACTGCCGTCCACAGTGCTGCTACTCAAGAATTCGCTTCGTGTGCTGCGCATGCAAAGCAACAAGATCTCGCGGCTGCCGCTGCA
>JAADVE010000316.1:0-22300 GCA_023334595.1 Pythium utonaiense
CCCCCCCCCCCCCCCCCCCCCCCCCCCCCCCCCCCCCCCCCCCACTATCGGAATGTGCGACGTGGTGGATCTGGCCTGATGGTCCATCGTACCTTACATCAGTACATTGCTGATTCTTGTGAAGATACCAGCCAGACACGAATATTACTATTCGCAAAAGTATTGTAGGAGAGACCATGACGACGCTGCCCGCATCGCTTCCGCCCCTGCGCGATCTGTTCATCGACGGCGCGTGGGTTGCGCCGCGCCACGCGCAGTACTTCGATGTGCTGAACCCTGCAACCGAGCAAGTGCTGACGCAAGTCGCGCGCGCAACGGCGGAGGACGTGGACGCCGCCGTGCGCGCCGCCAGCAAGGCCTTCGAGACGTGGGGCGCCACCACAGGCGCCCAGCGTGCTGTGTATCTGCGTGCTATGGCCGACGCCGTCGAGAAGCAGGCCAAGGAGCTGGCCATCATGGAGACCTTGGACTCGGGCAAGACACTGGCCGAGGCCGAGTGGGACATGGGCGACGTGGCCTCGTGCTTCCGCTACTATGCTGATCTGGCCGAGAAGCTGGACGCGCGACAGGACGAGCGTGCGGACATCGGCGACGAGACCGACTACGTTGCGACGCTGCGCTATGAGCCCATGGGCGTCGTGGGTGCCATCATCCCGTGGAACTACCCGCTGCTCATGGCTCTCTGGAAGGTGGCCCCGGCCCTCGCTGCCGGCTGCACGATGGTGCTCAAGCCGTCGGAACTCACGCCGCTCACGGCGTTGCAGCTCGCGCGGATCTCATCCGAGGTTGGTCTGCCTCCAGGTGTGTTGAACGTGATCACGGGCTTCGGCGCTGAAGCTGGCGGGCCGATCGTGGACCACCCGGACGTCCAGAAGATCGCGTTCACTGGAAGCGTGCCAACAGGCCAGCGCATCATGGGTGCGGCGTCGGCGGGCGTCAAGAACATCACGCTCGAGCTGGGTGGCAAGTCACCCGCGATCGTGTTTGATGCTCCGCACTTGCGCCGCTCGATCGAGTGGATCATGTTCGGCGTGTTCGGCAACAACGGCCAAGTGTGCAGCGCGACTTCGCGTCTGCTGGTCCACGAAGATATTGCGGAAGAGCTGCTGGAGCTGTTGACGAAGGAGACGCTGAAGCTTGTGGTGGGTAACCCACTCGAGCCGCACGTCAAGATTGGACCACTCGTGAGCGAGCCACAGCAAAAGAAGGTGTTCGCTTACATCCAGAGTGCGCTCGAGGAAGGAGCTTCCGTCGCAGCGCAGACTCGTCTCCCTGATGAGCTGCTGCAGGTCGGGTACTACGTACCACCGACGATTCTCACGAACGTCCGACCGCACATGCGCGTGTGGAAGGAGGAGATCTTCGGCCCCGTGCTCTCGGTGATGACCTTCAAGACGGAGGAGGAGGCGATTAGACTCGCCAACGACTCTGAGTTCGGTCTCGCCGGCGCTGTCTTCTCTTCGGATGACGACCAGCTCCGTCGTGTTGCCAAGGCTCTGCGTGTCGGCGTTGTCTGGACCAACTGCTCGCAGCCAAACCTCGTGCAGTTGCCGTGGGGAGGTATGAAGAAGAGCGGTATTGGCCGTGAGCTCGGCCCTTTCGGACTGGACGCGTACTTGGAGCCAAAGCAGATCTGTGCGCACGTGGCGGACAAGTCCCTGGGCTTCTACTTCGACGCCTAAGACAGCGTGTTCAGCTCTAGTAATTCATCTTAACGTGGTCTAGTTGAACAAATGCTACTGGTGGTCGAGTCTTGAATCGATCCGCATCACTGTCTCCATCCGAAGACAGCAGGGTCACTGCCACGTACCCTTCCGTGTGCCCTGACTGGTGTTGGGGCACAGATCTCACACTTCCACAGCCAAACGGCGTCGTCACTGGATCTCCAACCCGGAAGCCATTTGCTAAGATCGATAGCTTAAACTGGTCGCGCGTCGAAGACGATTCTGGAATCACGGTTTGCACCTTCACGATTCCGAAGCCAAACGGAAAACGGACAGAGCAGAAGCCGCGGTCGTAGTGAGTTGAGCGTAAGATGCCAACTCCAAAGGGCTCACATCGCACGATCGCACCCACTGAGAGCACCGATGAAGGTGACAAGTACGACTCACGACTCCACGGAAACGCCACTTCGAGCTTCGTATCTGTTCCGCGAATCGCAGTCACGACACCCGGGCCATACTGGGTGGCAACAGTGCAGCCGACTTGAACGTTCAAGCCCGTACTGCGGAACGAAATTCCCTGTCTGGACAGTAGCGACTTGGCAATCTTCACGTCGAGGATGAAGCGATGAAGTAGCTGTAAAACGTACTCGGAGGAAGACCCAGACGGGTCCTCGCCGAGGTATCGAGCGGTGGATTCCCACACTGATACCATTGTCTCCACGTCCATCTCGAGCTCCTCGATCAGCGCTTTGATGGTAAACACTCTGGCACGCATCCCTTTTATAAACGCATTGTCGTCCACCGAATACACGCGAGGTGTGAACTTGTTGGCTGCTGCAGAAGTCGCTTGCTGATCGCTTGTGCCAGTGACAACTGCAGATCGTTTTGAGTCAGCGATACCTCCAGTTTGAGGCCGCTTTGCTCGAATAGCAGCGAGTAGATCTCCTGGAGGTGGATGAGCACCCATCGGTGGTCGATGGACAGGTGGTTTGACTCCCGTACTCGCTGTTGAGGACACGTCTTGTTTGTCCTTCGTATTGCTTGACCGAAGCTTTAGTTCGGAGAGGAAGGCCATCCGTGGAGCGGCTGGTCCTGGCGGTGCCCCAGTTGTGCCCTCACTGGAAGTCGGTACTTCTGCAGGCGACTCTGATTTCTTGCGGATAGCAGCGAGAAGGTCGTGACGCGAAGGTTTTGCAGGATCGGACAGGCTGGCTGTAGAGGGAGCGCTCGACGACTGCTCTGGCTCCGTCGGATTAGATTGGTGTAGCTTCTGAATCTCCGCAAGAAACGCTGGTTTTGGTATGCTGGACAGATCGCCATTCGGTTGCGAAGGTAGCTGTGATGTCTCCTTCGACTCTTGCTCACCTTGGGTCGATGCTCGTTTGCGGATCATCGCATTCAGTGCGGCTCTCGGGTCGGATCCTCCATCGTCTTCGCTTGGTTTCCGAGATCGAATCATCGCATTGAGAGCTGCTCGAGGATCGGTGGGCTGATTGCTGTTCCGCTTCTGTAGCATAGCGCTCAATGCAACACGAGGATCTGACGCTGGTGCGGATTCACTCGGGACACTGGATATACCGTTGAGATGTCTCTCAGCTGCCTGCTCAAACTGAGCCCTTCGTTTCTCCTCTTCTTTCTCGAAGCGCTTCGTATCCAGTAACATTTCCTCTCTGATTTCGGCTTGAGCCTGCGTGACTCCGCTTTGCAGCGTCTTCGCTTGGGATAGGCAGATCACGTTAGAGAATCGTTTGGCCTCTGCAATCGCACTCAACTCCTGCACGAAGAGTAGAACGTCGCCTTCACCGCGATCCTAAGCAAACGGTAAACGATTCATTAGAATCCTTGCGCAACAGTAGATCATCGCAAGAAGGACCTACGTGAATCAACCGAACGATGAAGTGAAGAAGTGTCATGCTCTGGTCGAACGACTTCGTTTCCGATAGTTTTAGCAGCGATTCAAGCGTCACGCCGTCAGCATTTTCGATCTCCGTTCCTGCGTTCAAAAGATTGCCAATCGCTAGTACAAGCTCGAAGCATCTTGCGAGGCGCTCGCTCTGGAGGATTTGGTAACACGCCTGAGTGATACACTTGATCCTGTGACGAAGTTCGCGATGCTGACTCTCAAACTGAGCTACGAATCGCATCGCAGCGATCTACAAACAGAAACAGAGTTGTAAGATCACCACCAGCGATTAGATGGAGGAACCATCTTGCACACGCATACCTTTTCCGTGACGCGTGGGATGTCACACATATCCACGAGGAACTTCTCAGCGGCCTCCAGCCGAGCACGACTTCCTCGGAAGTTTGTGTATCGCTTGGTTTCGATACTGGTCGGTGCGATGTCGTAAATGTTCGCGAGGCGATCGGCAGTGAGGAACCCAAAATCACAGGACTTGATGCTCGATATGATTGCTTCGGCTCCTCCGGCAGCTTTAAACTGGGACAAACCAATCGAGATATTGTTTGATCGCCGTGAATCGAGCGCTGAAAACACCCGCCCGCTCTTCTTTGAGTTTGACTTTCCGGCTACTGCTTCGCTGCCAGGTCCAGACATGTCACGCGCAAAAAGACGAGATACTTCTTGGTAATCCTCCGGGGATAGCCGAATCGGAGCCGTTTTCTTGCGAGATGTTGTTCGATTCCAGATCGAAGTGCTCGCCTTCTTGGACTCAAGGCTTTTCCAATGGACTTTACGGAACAAATTGCCGCGACTCGATCCGGTGTTCGTAAGGCTGGGACGCTTTTGGCTCCTTGAATGAGATACCTCTTCGACGGTGCCTGATGGGCCGGCGGAAAAAACTACGATCTTCTCACTCGGCATTTCGTCTTGAAGCATTTTCTGTGCGACTCCCGAGTGAGGAACTCCGAAACCAAGCATCTTGAAGTACTTTTCCATCGACGGATCCTCGCGTAATGCTGCGTATGCTGTGCATTCACCACCACTCGATGCATTGCCATTCGATAGAGCAGCTCTCCGCTTCCTCTCCGCGTCCTTTTCCTTGATGAAGCAGCGGTCGCACAGCTTCACCTGAGGGCCCTTTCCGTTGATCTGCGCAGTGTGCCTCGAGCACGTAATACAAACCGTGGATTGGCACGACGGGCAGGTGTATTGGCGGCTGAAGAACGAGAAAGGAGAGAGGCATTGTGCGCATGACGCAACTGAGCTTCCGTCTGCATCCGAGCCTAAAAAGCCGCCAACAAGGTAGGATACCGGTTTCGAGATCACCAAGCCGAACAGACTATCGTCCACCTCCACTTCGTTCTCAGTATCATTCGTCCCGCTCGCTTCGCGACTGCGCTGCTGCTGTTCCGCGACGTCGTGCTGTTGCTGTAATCGAAGCTGCTCCATGTATTGCTGACAACGGTCTGCTCCTGCTCTCGTTGCAATCTTCCAACTGATTGACTGTGCGACACCTTGGCACGACTCCCAGGCCGCGTCAAACTCTGTCCCGGAGACTGACCTCATCCGGTAAATGACCTGGCGCGCCCGCATCATGGCGTTTGAATTATCAAACTGCAGAGAGACTGGTGTGTACGAGTTGGATGTGATGACAACGACGATATCTACCCAGCCGTCAGTCGAAGCAACAGTGATCGGGTCAAACACGAGTGTCATCTCATCAGACTCGTGGCCTTCGAGGATGGAGACAACAATATCACCAGGCGTCACGCGAAGCTGAAGCAGTAAGTAGATGCTTCCTTGCGCTGGAGGAGCTGAGACAGGAAGAGAGACGCTCATACCGCGCCTGCACATACGTAAGGAATGACGTCAGTTGATGAAGCTCATACACAAACATGCGTCATGATCTAACTCACGAGATCGTCACCTCTTGCGGTTTCATAGATGCGAGCACATTCCGCGCGACGGAGCATTGCTGAATGTTCTTCATCTCGTCTGGATGCTCAGGATTTCCGCTGGTCAGGACATACCCTGAGCCCTGGCGACCGCTCTCCGCCCTTACGGCAATCGAATGGTCACCATCGAAGTCGTCATTCGGTGCACATTGTCTGAGATTCGGCGGCAAGTCGATCTCGTCGAGGAACTCTTCGTCTGGTAGCGGTTCAAGTAGGAACTTGACACCATTCAACGCACTTAGATATGCCACGATCTGCGTAGCGCTGCTGTACATGTACATCAGGCCGTGGTTGTCGTAGAACGCCTCCACCACGGACCGCCGCTTGATGAGATTGTCGAATGCGTAGTGGAGCATGTTCTTATTGAGTGCCAGCAGCAACAGCGCCCGTGCGCGAGTCCAACCGACATACTGGAGCTTCTTTGCTGAACCGAGAGCATTGACTTCGTCGATTAGACCCTTGTCATCACGCAGTACGACTCCGATCTGCAGCAGAAACTCGTAGTATGGCTCCTCCGGCCAGGCGCGGATGAGGTACTTCTCCTTGATGCCGTTACGAAGCACCGCTTCCAACGCCAAGACAAACTCTCGTATTGACCCTTCGTGCAGTGGGCGGTCGGGATCGGTCATGAAGGCAGAGACCATATCCATCACGCAGCGCTGGAGCTGCTCGATAGCACGTGTCTGCTCGAGAGAGACCTCGTCCATGGTCAGTCGACGCTCGAGCGCCAGGCGTTTTGCGAGATGCGGCTTCACCGGCGCAGGTTGCTGCGTCAGCGGGTTGCCACTCATTGCACGCTGCTGGGTCTCGCTGGACGCGGTCTCAGCGGCAGCGTAGGCTCGCGCGGTAGTCACAACGAACCGGTACAGTACGCGTTTCTGGCGTAGGATAGAGTACGCGTTGTCCCATCGGAACGTGTACAAGGCGCCTCGCTTGGCGCGCGCAACGACGCCCTCGGCACTCACAGCCTCCTCAATCGAACCAGCGCGCCGTAAGCTCACCCCCTGCTGCGTCGTGTCAGCTTCTACGGCGCCGTTGCCGTTGGGAGAAACGATATTTTCAGCGGCGTACCGGACGGGTGCCTCCAGAGGCTGTCCGTTCTCCAAGAGCTGGAACTTGATATCGTACTCTTCAATGCGGAACTGCCACACGAGACACGGTGCAGCATCCTTGTTGATCGGCGCGTGGTTGCTCGGCCGTGGGCTCGCGCCGTGGTCGTCGTCGTCGTGAATGGGGATCTCTACCGAGACGTCGGCGGAGCTTCCAGACCTTGCAGCACCCACAGAAACTCATTTCGTGAGCTGCGGAGACTGCCGATCATCCAACACATGCATGGCTACACTACCTGATGACAAGCGCCGCCCAAGGCGATGCCTGGAGCACGAATGCGGCCGCGCTGAGGCGCTTCGCCGCAGTCGCCGCCATGTTTCCGCGCGTGTTCTTCGCCAAATGGCTGTTTGAACTGACGGCTACGCTCTATTTCATCCAATCAAACAGGAGGGATCATGTATTTTAGCCAATCATGTATCGTTAGGAAGACTGTGTTGAAGTCTGCGGACCATTGACGGCCGTCTCAGATGGGCTGGTAGTCGCGGCGGCGCAGCATGCGCTTGTAAGCGATCGCGCTGAGCGTGCCCACGGCGACGAGAACGGCGGTGGGCCACATCCACTGCCACGTGCTGGTCGACGGCGTCGCAGTCTTGATCGCTGAGATCTCGCCGCGCTCCAGCTCGGGCTGCTCGCCACGCAGCGCCTTCGACTCGGACGCCGTGGCGGTGGTGGTGCTAGTCGCGACGACGGGCTTCTTCGGTTGCACAGGCGCCGTGAGCACCACGGGATGGTAGCTGCAGATGTCCTGCCATGTTCCTGTTTGCTGCACGTGGCCCGTGAGGATGGCGTTGAAGTCTGCGAGCGGACAGTCCAGTGCGCAGTTGTCTAGCTTCACCTGCGTGCGCGGCGTCTTAGGCGACCACACAAACAGCTTCACGAAGTGCTGCGGCGGCGCGTTCCCGTCAGCACCAGAGCTCAGCACGCGGTGCAGCTCGATGAACAACGTCGTGCCTGGGATCAGAGGCGTGGAGCCGTTGTACTCGGGCAGGCCGTCGAAGTGGTACTTCATGCCCATGAGGAAGCCCAGGCCGTGGAGTAGCTCGCGGTGGCCGTGGTACGAGTAGTACTTGGTGCCTTGCTCCGGATCGAAGCTTGGGGCTGCTGCGTCGTTCAGATTACGCATGAGCAGCTGAGGGAAGCCGCCGATCACGTACGTGATCTGACGAGGAGTAGTGTACAGTCGCTCGATCAGGTGCGTGAACGATAGCTTGCTGAGGGCGAAGGTCAGCTCTTTCGTGAGGCCAGGCGTTGGCTCCAGTCCTTCATCTTGGTCGAAAAGGAACATGTCAGTGACATCCTTGATTGCTGCGATGCCGCCTTCTCCCTGGTGGCCGTCGTAGAATGACGTGCCGCAGATTTCCGCAGCCTGCGAGAGGATGTCCGCGTTGTCGAGGATCAGCTGCTTGCCCCTGGTGTCGCTGTAGTGCTTTGTATCTTCCTGCAGCACACTCCAGCATGGTCCCATAGCTGTGAAGTCGTGTTCGTTCTCCGAGAGCTGCATGTAAACGGGGATCGGTTGCTTGCTGTAGCCCTTGGGTCCCGTGCCGTCTGGGTAAAGCCCAAAGCCCAGTGCCATCGCACTCTGGCCACAGCGGTTGGCCGCGTCAGCACGGAAGTACGCCTCAAAGTGTTCGTGCGTGCGGCCATTAAATGACGGTGCGAGGAACGACTTCTCCGTCACGTACACGTCGCGGATGTGGCGTCCTGTCGCTTCGAGCTGCTCCATGCCTCTCTCCGTGAGCTGCTCCGGGGGCACTTCGTACGAAGCCATGTTTGGTAGGTTGTTCGGGCACAGCTTCTTCACGATCGGGTTTGGCGCGCGGCTCCCATGGCGGGAGAGTGTGATCAACAGCACCAACTCGGACTGTTCTTCCGCCGTCTCAGGAAGAAAGGCAGCATTGGTGTTCGCACAGAGTGTGGCGACTGCCGCGACCCACACAGCCAACGCAGACAGGATCTTCATGGCTGAGGCCAAGGAGGATAAACGAGCAGTGTGGGCAGTGCGCAATGCTTTGTCTCGCCTGCGGCGACCAGAGTGGTCGATGGCCAGGACACAGTGTTCTTTTTTCGTTGTTCTCAGGCCGACTCCGTAGCTGAAACGCCCTCGCCACTCATGGGACCACCCGACGCGTCCGCGAAACCAACCCCAAGAGACGCCAACTGCCGCCGAGTGACGTCATGCGCGCTGGCATCTACATGCGCCTCTCATTGGCGGTGGTGGGTGTGGTGAGGTGTATGCGCACGGATCGCATCAGCATTACGGCAAGAACGTGTTGAAGTGAGCTGGAGCTAATTCGTACTTTCCGGACAGAGCACCAGATACTAAGCTAATCAAAGACTCCGCTTGATTGGCGGATAATGGAACTGTTGGTGGGGTGGACCAAGCGACAGGAAGACCGGCACGAGCAAGCATCACCATGGAGGCGACGGCGGCGTATCCGCAGTGGCCGCCCGTGCTCGTGAGCACTGGCATGGGTGGCACCATCGCTGCGACGACGCCTGACCGCATCCCACTGCAGCCTGTGATGGTGAACGATCCGCGCGAGCGTCTGCGCATGGGCGGCGTGGACTGCGTGGGCATCTTGCGAGAATGCCACCGCAACCTCGTGGGCTTGAGCTACTTGCGGCCCTACAAGCGCATCCAATACAAAGGTGACAACAAAACCGTCCATTTTGCAACGAGGGAGGACATCTACTTCCATCAGCACAATCGAGAGTACGTGCCTCGAGATATCCACATCCCGCATCTCCAGGAGATGATCAGAGACGAGCGCGGGAGCGAAGTCGTCAAGTGGCAGGGCAACGCACTCGTGGGCATGTCGCTGCCATCCGCGCCAGGTGATCATGCAGTGTTCCTTCCGACAGGCCAGGTATTGCAGCAAGCGTGTGTATATCGCAACGCGAATGAGCGTCGGCCACAGTGTGTCAGCAACACCGTCGAGTGTGGAGCGACTATTCGCCAGTTTGAGCTGCTCGGCAGTCAAGACACGTACGAGATGTACGGCAGCTCGACATTTCACGCGGTTGCTCGCGGTGCAGCAAATTGTACTGTCCTGTCGGCTTCGTGTGATGGAGCCGGCACGCCAACGCTATCTATCGCTCACAAACTCAAGTTCGATGAGATGGTGTACCATGTCGCCGGCAGTCCTTACACTGAAAGCGACGCTGCCTTCATCACTGGTGATGGCAAGGTTCACACGTGGAATCCAGCGAGTGGTCTACAAATGATCGACACCAAACCAGTCGTTCTCGACGAACGCCTGCTGCGCTGTGAATACTCTAGGTAAGCTTGGTGCTGGGCAGCCCGACTTCAATGCCTTGGGTCAACTAACTCTATCTGTCTTGTAGCAATCCATGCGTTCTGTGGACAGCAAACCGTGTGCGTGTGCAAACCCTCGATTTGCGCGCACCGAGATCGTCACAGGTGTCGCTGTTTGATCTCGTGAAGATGAATGCTCAGAACAGTGATATTTATGCCCTCAAGCGCCGAACCAGGTCTCCCTATCAGCTCATGATTGGGACGAGCGTCTCAGTTGAACTACTCGATAGTCGAATGCCGGGCAAGGCGCTTCTATCGTGGCAGCAGCAAGACACTCAGAACGACAAACTCCCGTACTTTGGTATGCTCGATGAGCTGCCGTGGTCACAACACACCGGATCGGATGCAGGTAAGACGTCAAGTTTGTCGTGAGGCGATCAGCTGGAAGGCCACTGGTTTAACACGTGCTGCTTCGTGTGTAGGTCTTGCTATCTCTTCGACGCAAGGGCGGAAGACAATGACGCTGTATCCATTTGCCAGACAACTCGTGAAGCAGTCGGCGGCGCCGTCGCTCTCCGTGACACCCCTTCGTTCCTCAGAAACATCTCGATCACCAGCGTCTCAGTACCTCGCTGCTGACTCGCCACTCGACCTACAACTACGGGACGGTGGAGAATGGTCGACTCTCTTCGGGGTACGGGCGCTGGCCGACAATCAGGCAGCGACGACGGCGACCGTGTACCAGCTCAACAGCTACGGCGACCTGTTCTGCCAGCAAATCCGACCGAGCATCGTGGAAAGCGAGATGTATGAGACGGCCGTTCAGCTCGAGTAAGTCGTGAGAGCCTCCTCTACCTCGCTTGCTATCAACATCACAGACCACTGACTCGCTCATGTACAGACTATCATGTGGCTTGACAGCCCAGAACCACCCAGACGACTATGAGAACAGCGACAGCTCACGTCTTCCTTTGCCCTCCGACGCCATCATGCCCGAGTATGACATCAACTCGCTGACTCAGTTCACAGCCATTCCCATCAAGCCATTCGTCGAGAGGTTCCCGCGTCTTCAGCCACCTCAATCCGAGACGATTGATGGAGCGTTCAAACTCCAGACCACGCGTTCCGCCATGGACTCGCTAAGGCATGCGTGCCGTCCGTCCGCCACTCTCTTCCGGCTGCAGCGGTTCGTGAACGACGAGCTCCACATCCGCATCTCGACCCAGTCACTGCTCGAAGTACTCCAAGCCAGCCCGCACTTCAACATCCGCAGCGTGCACCGCAGCTTCCGCCCGCGAAAGGCTACCGTCTTGGATCCGTTCGCCGCGTCCTACTCTGAGACACGGTCGGAGACCGAGCCGAGACTGGCCCAGTGCACCTGTTGCCCTCAGACGGCGTCGGCTCCGTGCGAGAGCCTGTCATGCATCGTCCCCCACTCCATCCTCATCAGCAGTGGCTCTGATATCCACACAGAGCCGTGCTTCCCCTCGTCTCGCAAGTACCGATCAGCTCTGTCGGACGACATGGCGGCCCTGTTAGAGCATGCCCGGGACGTCTACGGCCAGGAATCCTAACCTACTGAGATAAGGAAAAATCACATTTGTAACATGCTGTCACAAACAGTGGTTTTTGTTTGTTTGGTACATTTGGTTAACCTACGCGAGACCTCAGAACGAGCACGACACCAAGAATGAGCAAGAAGGTGGTGCTGGAGGAAGACGAGTATGTGGAGAAGCTTGAACGCATCATCGAGCGCGACTTCTTCCCTGATCTACCGGCGCTGAGGATGCAGAATGAGGTGTGTGCGTATCGTTGCTGTTGCGGCAGTGTGGGTGTGTGAATATCTCACGAATGGATGCGAAAAGTAGCGACTGGAAGGCTCTGCGATGCCCAGTGCGACGCGATCCGTCGCTGCAACGGAGGCCACGGCCGTCCGAGGAGGCGAAGACGCGACTGTGCGTCGCGCTCGTGTGGCGGCGTCGGCTGCGCGCAGTGAGAGCTCTTCATGGGACCAGCCGACGCCTCCACGGCGACCGGTCTCGGATCGAGAGGGCGGTGAAGAGGACGACAGAGACGAGGAACTACACGCAGTGGACGTGAGCAGCTCAGAGGAAATGACGCTTAACCAGTTTGTGGTGCGTGGGTCGTGATCTGGGAGGTCAGACACGCGTCGGTAGGGCTGACAGCATTGGTTGCACCTCCAGGCGACCCACACGTCGGAAGATAACGCTGCGTTTACAGAGCTACAGGCCCAGGCAGTGGAGGACCACAAGCGCAAGTACCACTGGGCGTACGACACAGACGAAAGCAAGGGAGATGCGAAGCTACATCTGCTCACGAACGGCGAGTGGATCTCGAAAGAACAGCGGCGGATCGTAGACGAGGTGCTGGCGCCGAAAGGACCAGCCGACGATCGCCCCACTGCTCCTGAAACATGGCCGTTTCGAGCGCGGAACGCGTTGCTCTTTCCTCCTCAGCTGGAGACGTCGCGACAGATCTGCAAGGTTTGTGTTCGCACTCGCAACGTGTCTGTCTTCACATCGTGGTCTGACTCTCTCTCCCTGACTAATGCAGGTGCCGGAGAGTAAGGAATCGCATGTGTTTCTCTTGGAGAATGGCCAAGCAGCTACTCTAGTAACCCAGTCAGGCACGTTAAGCGTCCGGACGGGAAAGCCACCACGGGGAAAGAGAGAAACAGTCTACGCGAACTCACGGTTCAATTGTCACTTGGGCCAGAGCGATACCACGAAGACGCAGGAGGGACATGCTGCTGCTCGGCACAACGAGCTGGGCCTCGTTCAAATGACACCGTTGATCGCTCCTGGTGTCGATGCTAGCCCACTCATGACATGGGGTGATATTGAAGGCACACCGATGGTGCTTGACGCGTGCGTTACGCCAGGTGAGCGCAATCTGATCAGCATTTTGCTGCTGCTGTTCTGATCGAGTATTCCTTTGGTTCGCTGCCTACAGAGCGGATACTTGGTGGTCCTTCGTTCCAAGTGAAGGACTCGTCAGCACGAGAGAAGGTTGCTAATCGACTGGAAGCTGAAGCGGTGAGTGCTCGCAGTCCACCAACCCTCCCACTCAACTGATGCTAACATCGCAAGTTCTTGGATTACAGCGAGAGCGCAAGTCTCAATCGCGTCAGAGAACTCCGACTCCACTCATCTCCCGTGGCAAGCGCTCAAACGCTGAGTTGCCAACGCCGAGCCGTTCGACAAGCATCCGAAGCCGCCTTTCGAGTGTCCGATCCGTACAGCGAACGCCTTTGTTCGGATCTGATTCGGAACTACGAGCTAGTTACGCGACCCCTTTGGTGCGACCGGCTCATTCGAAGCCTTTGACGCGAAAGAAGTGACGGCTATGCCTCTCGTTATAGAATCGCCGACGGTATTTATACAAGACTGTGACTTGGACACGCAGCCCAACTGCCCATGAAGATGCTGAAGACCAATGTACCTACGCTCTCAGCTCACGGTTCACATATTTCTACTCTGAACGCAGTTTGTCGTCGATTCTTGAGCATTCATAGCGGGAAGCAGTGACCCACCATCGCGACTACGAAAATGACTGCAAGTGATGGCGGTTTGTTCAAGCTTCTCATCATCGGAGGTGGCCCCGCTGGTGTCGGTGTCTTTATTCGAGCGGCACGAACAGGTTTCCTACCTCGGCTATTGGATCCGACTCTGCATGGTGATGCCAAGGATGTCGAGGTCAGTGAACGACTGGGTATGAAGCAAAAGGGAGTTGCTATCGTCCACGATGGTGAACTAGCCACATTTGGATCGGGAAATCTCGGTAGCTACATTATCAACTCGAATACCTTCGCACGCAGCCTACTAAGCAGCGTCCTTGACGAGAAACCTGAGCTCGATCCCCCAGAGAGCATCAAAAACACATTCCTCGAGCGAGCAAAAGAACACGAGAGCACGAAGAAACTCGAAGAGATTGGAAATTCACCCGCGTGTTTAGTTGACTTTGGGCGTTTTCTGCAAAACGTAGGCGCGTGCCTAGCTAAGGAGCTCTCTCTTCATTCGGACGTGTCGAAGTGTCTTCTGAATACGCGCGCCACACGCTTTGAGCGACTAGACTCTGGCATTTATCGAGTGGAAGTCACTGAGAATGAGCGCGTGCTCACCCTATACACGGAAAATTTGGTGCTCGCGATGGGTGGAAAGCAGGAACTTCCCTCGCCTATGATGAGCAATGCTGCGTACAAGTCGAAGCTGTTCCTTTCGGACGAATGCTTGCGAGATGAAGGCTTTTCAAGGCTACGTGACCATTTGTTGCAGTCGGACACTCGGAAGGTGTGCATTATCGGAGGTTCTCACAGCTCCTTCTCAGTCGCCTGGCTACTGCTGAACAGGGGCAAGCAACAGCGCGCGAAATCCACGACTCCAGCCACACCGCAGTCAAACGCCGAGACATCGCAACTCACAACAGCCTCTGCACTTCCAAGTTTGCCAACGAAAGTGGCTATAGTATCGGCCGCCGACGTCCCAGAAGTGCCTATTGAAACCGCAGCCACAGCAATCACGCTGGAGCCACTGAAGATAGTTGGTACCGCAGACGTATCAGCTGCACCTGCAAGCGTAGCGAAGCCGAAGGCACCCCTGTTGATATTTCAGCCGCGTGACATCACCATCTTGCATCGAAGTGCAATTCGTTGTTACTACTCATCACGCAAAGACGCAGAGGCTGACGGCGCCGATGCCAGTCGAGTAGATCGCACGGGTTGTGTGAACACCTTCACAGGACTGCGAGAGGATTCCAAGCACCTCTACAAAGACGTCAAGGCCAGCAAAGAGAGCCGCGTGCGTCTGTTTCAAGTGAACCAGCACGGATGCCAGAACGTCACGACCAAGGCTCTTGAATCAGCGAACGCAATCGTGTGGTGCTGCGGCTACAGCACGCGTATGATTCCGGGGATGGATGAGCACGGTCAGCCGTTCAGGTTTCACGAGGACCACGGAGTCCTCAAGCTAGACCTGCAAGCACGGTTGCTGTTGGAACTGCCCTCGAAGACTGTCGTTCCAGCTGCAAACCTCCTTGGGGTCGGACTCGGTTTCAGCCTACGGTCCCATGTGGACGAGATGGGTACGGAGACGCGTGCCGACGGCGTCACTGTGTACCACCGTCGCGGTGCCACACTGGTGCTCGCCGCATTGTTCGGATCAGAGGTCTTCGGCAACGACTGCCATTCGTTCGAAGAGATGGTCGAGAAGGTACAGTGCTGCTATCCGCTGATTAGTTGTGCAGCGTCAACTCATCCCTGTTGCCGTGTGGATCTCAGAATGACAAGAGCAAGAAGAAGAAGGAAACTTCCGCGGAGACGAGCGTCGTGGACCGTGTCAAGAGGTGCGTCCAGTGTGGTTGAGTAATGGGCAGTGCGCTGATCGGTCAGCGAGCTGAGTTCCCCATTGCGGATACCTCTCGTCCTCCGACGACACCTACTGTACTGATGCCTGTCAGTCTGCTTCTCCTATGGTGACCGTGTCCTGCAGATCTGGGACCCAGACTCTCTCCAGCCCTGTTGCCCCAGCCGGATCGCCAGCGCGGACGCCGTCCAAGCTCAGCAGCAGCGTCAGTGTGGTCAGCATGAAACCCAACGGGTTGGCGTCTGCTGTTAGCATCTCGCCGGTACGTGGCTATGCTGTACTGTACTTGGCCAGTGGCGGCAGACAGTGGGCTTACTGATCTGTACGCACATGAATCTACGCAGGAAAAGCCCACGCCATTGCGGAGACCGTCGGCCAAGACGCCTCCGCTGGCTGGACTGGAATCCAACAACAGCAGTGCGTCGTCGCCTGCCGCATCCCCGTCACCAGTGGTGCCGGCGACAAATCCTCCCGTGAAGATGCTGCTGCAACGCCGACGGTCCACGGAGGCGCTCCATCCGCCGCCAGGCTCTGCCAGGAAGCCTGAATCGCAGGCCAGACGCAGCACCAACAGCAGCAGCCGCAACCAGCTTCAGCACCACGCAGTCGCGACCCAGAGAAGCGGCAGCGGGTCGCTTCCGAAGACCGCGATGCTGCAGGGTCGCCAGGCATCGTTCGCCGACCGCCCCGTGGTGTTAGATGGATAAGCCAGGACCGTCCATCTTGTGCAAAATAAAATCATCAACGAAACTGGCGCGATTGATGGACGGGGAGCAGTCACCCGTGATTGATGCATCCAGGACTAGGACCGTTGATCGAGAGGAGAAAGATCATTGATCGTTGCGTCTGGGTTCAGTGATGCTGGTTGCTTTTGATCTGTTGGCGTGGGAAGCCACGGTCTATCACACGTCGCAGGCGCGCATCGGGAACTCCTCCTTCTCCGACTGTTCCGAGCACGTCATGCTGCCATCTGTCGCCGACCCACCAGCACCGAAGATCCCAAAGGTCACCTCATCTGTATGGGTGTTTGTATGCAGCGGACAGACTTTTGTTGGATCAGCAGCAGTGTGCACCCATGTCGAAGCACCGCACTTGAGGTGTGCAGAAATCGACGGAACAAAGTCCACGGGGCGCTCAGTGGGTGGCTTGCTGCATTGGCGACGCTCTGGGCACCACCGCCGACACCAACCGCCGCGCGTGCGCAGAGGAGAGTTCGGTCCAGAAACCCCCCTTGGGAGCAACTGCGTTGCCGTCGTGGACCCAAAAGACGCCGCATCGGATTGGAGGAAGATGTGGGGTGGGCGGGGAACCAACGGCTCGGCCCCGCCTCTGCCGACTTCGCCTTCCAACTTTGCGCGGTTTCTCGCGAGTCGCATCCACACGCGTCTCTTAGTCACCTCTCACTCTCGCCGCTGCTCCCGGTGCGTTCTTGCGGAACACATGGGCGTGGAACCAAACGCGTTCGGTGCTGTAGGACCATTCAGCATTCCGCGTCTTCGTGGTGAACGTTGCTCTCGTTCGCGCCGCCGCCAACAGAACATTTTCTGATTCTCTCCGAAACCCAACAACCAACGAAGACCATGCGCCAGCGAGCGACTACCAGCTATGGACGCCACGGCAGTGCACGCTCGTTGGTGAGCTCGCGGTCGTCGGAGGGCAGTCTGCCGCGGTTCCAGCACCAAGGCAATGGACGACGCGACCACGAGCTGTTCGCGTCCACGCACAAGCACTTCCAGCCTCGCCGCGTCGTGGAGGTGGAGCCTGTGGTGCTGCTCTCGAGCGAGGTCATGGCGAGTCTGTACGACGAGCAGCTCCGGCTCACCAGCAAGAAGAGCCGCGAGCCACAAGACGAGCCACGGGCCAGCGAAGCTAGCAGTCGCCCTCGCACTTCGACATCGTCCTCCGTAGCCCCGCAGTCGCCATTGTCGGACGATCGCAGTGTGCGGCGAGAGCGTCCCGTTGCGCTAGAGCACACGCTACTGCGGATGGGACATCTCATGTCGCCGCGCGCCGCGGTTTCGTCGACGGAGCGTGAGTGCCAAGTTTGCTACGAGTCCATGGACGCTGAAGAGGCCAAGACTTGCACATCATGCCGCGGGTCGTTCTGTGCGAACTGCATGCGCTGGTACATTGAGTACAAGATCATCGAAGGCGAAGTCTCTCCGAAGAAGCTCGTGTGCCCAGCACCGCAGTGCAACCAGCCACTGAGCGAAGACTTCATCAAGTCCTTCGTCAGCCCTCAGGTGTTTGCCAAGTATCACCAGTATCGAGAGAACCAGCGACCAGGCGTCCGCTTCTGTCCTCGAGCTGGATGCTGCGCTCGGATCCAAGAGCCACTGCACTCCAAGTCTCGCCGCATCAACTGCGAGAACTGTCAGCACGAGTCTTGCATGCGGTGCGGTGACGAGTTCCACA
Organism: Pythium utonaiense; assembly: GCA_023334595.1. NCBI lineage: Eukaryota > Oomycota > Peronosporomycetes > Pythiales > Pythiaceae > Pythium > Pythium utonaiense. The sequence goes on from JAADVE010000316.1 coordinate 17,688, forward strand.
TGCTGCCAACGTGCCGTCGTAAAGAGCGGCGGTATGGCAAGTGGCGCAAGCGAAGCAACGTGCGCCAGTGCCCTCGCTGCAAGTCCGACATTGAGAAGCAAGGCGGCTGCGCGCACATGAAGTGCTTTCAGTGCGACAACGAGTTCTGTTGGTCATGTCTCCGTGCATGGGAGACCCACGACGAGACTTTGTGTGTGCCGTTGTCGTTCCTTAAGTCCAAGAACCCCAAGTTTGGCTGCTGGAAGCCCGTACGTGTTGTCACGAAGAGTGCGGTAGTGGGTGCGGCCACCGTTGTTGTTCTTGCTGGTGCTGGCGTCGCAGTCGTTGTGCTGCCGCCGGTACTGCTGTACCAGTGGGTGCGAAACTCGCCTCGATTCCACACACGCGGTTCTCTCCACTCGGACGCCTTCCTTCTAGAGTAGATGAACCTTGTCTTGCTAGAAGCCTCGTAACTTAGAATGATCACGCTGCAATACATGATCTTTCCTCTGCCGTCCCTGCATCCCACGGGACTCGTTACTGGCACAGTGTTCACTCGCTTGCAGAAACGAATCTAGAAAGGCTCCACGCCACGTCGGTCCAGGTTTAAAGATTTCATTGCATCATCATCATTCTGTCCACGCGCCCATAGACACCAAGCACATCTGACGAGTGGCTGGGGTCTTCTACGCTCGTGGAGACGCCCGCAGTCGGGACACTGGACTATGAATATTTACCGAGACACCAAGGACGCGCATTTACGCGGTCTTGAACGCCTCCGCAGCCTTCTTGATCGAGTCCACATCCACTACAGATACCACATACGTTCCATTCATTAGTCATCTAGCCATGGGATCCACGCGCTGTCCTCCACGCTCTCCATCAGCAACGTACCGCGCTTGCCACGCTCGCCGTCAGCCCACTTGAAGGCGGCGAACTCGACCTTGTTGCGGCCGAGGACCTTGCTCTTGACAGGCTCCTTGAGCGTCTCGCGCAGCACGGCGGCCGACTTGTTCACGTACTGCAGGTACGACAGACCCGCCTGGCGGAAAAACGAGGTGCCCTTGCCGCTCATCTTGCTTCTCTTTTGCTGTGCTTTGGCTCGTTCTTGGGGAAGTCGAGCCGCTGAACGGGGAGCTCCTGGCCGTCTGTGGTCTCCCCTCCCTACGATCACGCGCCGCTGATTGGCTAAAATAAACCAACACAATCTTGTGTTTCATTGGCTGAATCCTCACGTCGGTCCAGGCCGGTCGTGAATTGCACAGACATGGCACAATTCATTTTGAACATGTACCCTGTTTTGATCCGTTAAACGCCAATAGGTTCGTTTTACGCGAACGAAGTGACCGTTTTGTTGGTCCAGCCGAGTTTCGTTGGCTGCTCCAACACCACCAACAAACCCGCATCTCGAACGGCACGCGAAACATGTTGGCGCCGTCGCAAATGACGGGCGCGTCGTCCAAGAAGACGGCCGCCGTGAGCGCAGTGCTGCTCCTGACGGCCGCGCTGGGTGTGTACTACTTCGTGAAGACGCATGGCGTGGAGCCCTCGAAGAAAGCGGTGTCCAAGCCGCTGTCTCCGTCGAAGAAGGCCGTCGCCGCGCGCGCGAAAGCTGCCGCTGCCGCGAACGGAAACGCCGTGAAGAAGGCGTCGAAGCCCGCGGCCAAGGAAGAGCTGCCCACGGTGCCTGTGCGCATCCTGTACGGCACGCAGACGGGCACCTCCAAGGCCATGGCGGAGAACCTGGAGCGCGCGCTGTTCGCGCTGCACATCGCTGGCTTCCACTTCCAGACGAGCGTGGTGAACATGAAGGACTACGACCAGGACAACCTGGAGCAGGAGTCGATCGTGATCGTGATCATGTCCACGTGGACGCAGGGCGTGCCCCCGCAGGACGCGCGCGTGTTCTGCGACTGGGTCAACGACATGGCGCTCGACTTCCGCGTGTCCAAGGTGTGGCTCGAGAAGGTGCCGCACGCGGTCTTTGGCCTGGGCAACGCGGAGTACGACGAGCACTACTGCACGGCCGCAAAGAACATGGAGCGCGACCTCACGGAGCTGGGCTCGCCGGCGCTCGTGCCCATCGGCTTTGCGGACGACAACGTGGACCAGACCAAGCCCTTCGAGCAGTGGCGTGACACGCTCATCGCGTCCATGTGCGAGTACGTGTCGGACATGTACGCGGCCTCGGCGGCGTCGGCTGCTTCGTCGACGGGCGAGAAGCCCAAGAAGCAGTGGCTCTCGCAGAAGGAGTTCCGTCGCCAGAAGAAGGCCAAGCAGGCGCAGCTCGAGGAGGAGAACGGCGAGGCCGTGGAGCTGAACGAGGAAGATTTCATGAACGAGAAGGTGCTCACGGGCCAGTTCTCGGATGATGAAGACGACGAAGCGGCTGAGCAGACCAGCAAGGACGCGGATGACGGCGTTGTGGACGTGGAGGACATTGGCAAGTCGATGAAGGAGTCGGAGGCTGCCAGCCTCTCTCGCGAGATGGTCACGCCAATGCAGCGCAAGGCGCTGACGAAGGAGGGCTACAAGATTATCGGTACCCACAGTGCCGTGAAGCTGTGCCGATGGACCAAGCACCAGCTTCGTGGCCGCGGTGGCTGCTACAAGCACACTTTCTACGGTATCACGAGCTACCAGTGTATGGAGACGACGCCCAGCTTGGCATGTGCGAACAAGTGCGTGTTCTGCTGGCGTCACCACAAGAACCCCGTGGGTCGTGTGTGGCGATGGAAGACGGATGACCCGACGGTGCTCGTGCAGGGCGCCGTGGAGCGTCACCAGAACATGATCAAGGAGCTCAAGGGCCTGCCAGGTCTGATCACGGACCGCTGGCACGAAGCCTTCACTGTGCGCCACTGCGCGCTTTCGCTGGTCGGTGAGCCGATCATGTACCCGTACATTAACGAGTTCTGCCGTGAGCTCCACGCTCGTCGCATCTCGTCCTTCCTGGTGACCAACGCCCAGTTCCCTGACAAGATCAAGGAGCTGGAGCCGATCACGCAGCTGTACGTCAGTGTCGACGCCGCCACGAAGGAGTCGCTGCAGGCCGTGGACCGTCCGCTGTTCAAGGACTTCTGGGAGCGTTTCCTCGCCTGTCTGGAAGAGCTGAAGGCGAAGGGTCAGCGTACCGTGTACCGCATGACCCTGGTGAAGGAGTACAATATGCAAGAGCTGGACAACTACGCCGAGCTCATTCGCATTGGCCAGCCAGACTTCATCGAGGTGAAGGCGGTGACCTACTGTGGTAAGTCTGACGGCTCTGATCTCACTATGAAGAACGTGCCTTGGCACGAGGAGGTGCGCAACTTCTGTGCGGCGTTGTGTGAGAAGGTGTCCGGAGAATACGGCCTGGCGACTGAGCACGCGCACTCGACCTGCGTACTCATCGCGAAGAAGAAGTTCTGCATCGAGGGCCAGTGGCACACGTGGATCGACTACGAGAAGTTCCACGACCTCATCGCCAAGTACTACGAGGACGGCACGACCTTCACAGCGGAAGACTACATTGCGCCGACCCCATCGTGGGCCGTCTACGACTCGAAGGAGCAGGGCTTCGACCCCGTTGAGACTCGCTTCCGCCGCACCAAGGACGGCAAGGTGGTCGAGTTCCAGTACGAGGCGACGGATTCTGGCTGCGGATAGATCGTGAAGAAACCGCGATATGTAAGCAGACTGAGAAATCGGAAAGGCTAGAGTTATGTAAGAAATTGGATCGTGTCTAGCTGAGCGTTGAAAAGATGAACTGCGTCTCCAAAACTCCGTCTTCCGGGCAGTCTGTACAGTGCAAGGCGTTGTGGAGGTTGCTCTTGCCGAAGCGTGCGCGTAGACTCTTCGGACGCAGCACGCGAGCGACCTGCACGTCGTGCGGCCCGCACAGCTCGCGGAAGTTGCGAACAGCGTCGTCGCCACGGATCTCCAACGCGATACTTGGCGCGGACGTCATGTACTTGAGCACTTCGTGGTACTGGCGATATATTCCCTTGTACACGCTGAAGAACTCGTTCGCATCGTCCATCTTGAAGTGGAACATCTTGAGCGCGGAGACCTCAAAGCCTGCGCTTAAGATCTCGTCGAGAATTTCACCGACATGCTTCTCTCGGAGCATCCGTGGCCGCATCAGACACAACGAGCAGTTGTCGAGAACGGCCGTGGTCGGACATGGAGCCGAGGAAGGAATGAGGCGGTCGATGCCGCACTCGCCCACCAGGACGAATTCGCTGAGCTTGGTAGCATCTAGCTTGGCCTTGGCGTCTTCTAAAGCGTTCGGAGTGGACAGTTTGACTTCGATGAGTACCGAGACATCCTTCGTGAGAAGCTGCTGCATAGAGCTCGCCTGAGGCATGAAGTGTTTGGCTAAAGTGGCCACGTGGCTGGACTCTAATTGGACCATCACAACGTTCACGAGAAGAAGAGCGTCGTGGTCGGTGGCGCTGTGCTCGATCGCTGAGATGATCTTGCCCATGAAGCGATATCCCTTCGGCGTCACGACAAACGTCGCCTTGGAGGCTTGCTGCTGCAGCTGCGTTTTCGTGTATTCATTCGCGGCTTCTAGTATCGTGAGTTGCCGTGAGTAGCTGCGCAACAGAAGAAGGAATGTCAGTCATCATCGTTGAGATCGTGATCGATGC
>JAADVE010000317.1:0-22239 GCA_023334595.1 Pythium utonaiense
CAACTTCTCCTCCAGCAACAGACAGTCTGACAATGATTTATATGTTTCTATATGTTGCTGAATCAAGGAAGAGACATGGCTGTTCTTTGTGGGTACGACTCAGATGAGAGCAGATTGGAACGAATCCCACAGTCAGTCGAATGGTGTCTCTGAGTCTGACCTGCATCAGATGCGGATGCGATCTTGAAAAGGCGCCAAGAAAGGCCGGCATGAGGGAGAAGGAAGAGGCACACGCATCTCCATCTTCTAGATCGCGGAGGAATCATGGCGCCACCAGTGCGAGCCAACGCTGTGGCGAGTGGAGCGGGTGACGCGCCACGCGTTGCGTCTGGTAGCAAGTTCAGTGGCGGCGTGCGCAGCGCGGAGTTGGAGAAGCTGCTGAACTCGTGGGGTGCGCAAGGCTCCAGCGACTATGACGCGGAAGCGATGATCGACCAGCTTCTTGCGAACACGTGGGGTGCTCCTCCAGTGCGACGGACAAGCTTGCGCACAGCGAGTGGTGGTGTAGCTGGTAATGGAGGCGCTGGAGCGTCATCGTCCGCGCGGGTCGAGTCCTTCACGCAGCAGACCAAGTCGATGAATGAGCTGGAGGCTGTGCTTGCGGACTCGATTGACCGGTTGTTACGGCACCGCCACGTCATCTCGGAACGCATTGCTGCTCTTGAGAAAGACAACCAAAAGACTGCAGCCAAGTTCCAGGATGGACTCAAGAATCCAGAGCAACTGCTGACGGTACGTGGCAGCCCTATGTGTTCCTCGGTCACTATTCGCTTCATCCGCTTACACTCGTTCAACTGGTCTAGCAAATCTGCAACCAAATGGAAGACCTAGAAGAGCGATTCACAAAGGTCAGCTCTACAGCCGTGGTGATCGGTGATCGGCTCGCCTCCTTGGATATGGAGCGCACGCGCGTTCTGGACACGGACGAGATGCTAGAGGCCCTTCTCGCTCTGAACGATCCAAATAGCAAGCTGACGCGGTCCAATAATCGGCTCTTCAACACGTTACAAGACAAAAACCAGCTTCACGAAGCATCGAGAGTCATCAAGAAGATGCTGATCTTCTCCACGGAGCTATCCTCGCCCATGATCTCAGTCGCCGTCAATGAGATCGAAAGACTGAGCCAGACGATCGAAAACGACCTACTCACCGAGTTCAGTGACGCGCAGGAACGCGACAACTTCAAGGCTATGCGAAAGTGTGCCGAGTCGCTCATTGAGTATAATGACAAGGAGAAAATCGCGGATCGATTCGTGTGGAACGTGATGAAAGACCGACTCGCAAACGGTGGTAGCTGGGGTGCGTCCCTGGATCCCATCCAGGATCTGGAATCGCTCTTTGCAAAGATCCGCACAATCTGCAAGGAGCAGTTCGTTGTGATCGGCAACGTGTTTCCTGCTGGAGCGTGCACGTCTACTCGTGAGCTGCTGGTTGAGCGGCTCTTCAATGACCCTGCGTTCGGGATATTCTCGTACCTCGACCAGTTCTTGAACGCCAGGCAGCAGCCACCGACACCAACATCGTCAGGGAGCTCTAGTATCTCCTCTGCAAGCCTCGAGTATGTGCGATTGCTCTGCGCAGCATACGAGCGGACGTGTGAGCTTGCTCAGCACATAGAATCGTTGGAGCAACCGTCTGCCGCTAATGGCGGCACGGATGGTGCACGTACAGCGAGCGGAGTACGGGTCGCTCCAGCTCCAGCCGGTGTGTTCAGCCCGTTGACAGAGGCCACTGATCTCGTACCGTCAATCGAGTCTGGAACCCCCGTCGGCGACCGTGAGCGCATGCGTGCTTTTCTGGCGTTGCAACTCCATTCTCTCTTTGGAAGCCACCGCCAGCGCTACTTTCGCACTGAGCTGGACCTCCTTCAGACACAGTGCAAAGACATCTTCACTCAAGTACGGTTCCCTCCGCCAGTTGTGCCGATCAAGCAAAAGGCCAAGGCAGCAAAGGCTGATAAAGCCAGCGATAAGGCTGGCCCTCCAGTCCCTGCAACGCCTGTAGCAGCAAACGCCAATGCGAGTGGTGGGTCGGCATTGAACGTCCTACCCCCGTCGACTCCTTCATCGTCCAACTTGGACAAGGACCTCACCACAGCGGCACCTGCAGCGCCTGTAACGACAGAAGCGGCCGTCTTAGTGTTCTACGAAGCACTGCTGGCTGTTGCGCAGGACGAAGCCGTGCCTTCGGAGTACGCTAACCGCATGAAAGAGGCACTGGAACGGTGCGACATCATCCTCAGAGATAGCGACTTGCGAGATGAGCTCATCACCAAAGTGTTCTCATCTTTCATCGCGTCGTTCTCCGAAGACTATGTCACCGTACGTACCACGCCATCGCGTCCGAAGTATCTTTCGCTAACGAGCAGTGCATTGTTCACCAGAAACTGGTCATCATGGCAAACGATTTGCTCCAGGAGCCGCTCGTTTTTTCGAACTCTGCGAAGCAGTTCTTCTCCGTGCTCGAGGTAACCACAGCCTAGACAATGTCCGTCCATCACGCCCGTAGGCTCACTTCATTCTTTTGGTGATTTCGCAGCACGTGCTCAAGCGTGTCGATTTCATGGATGAGCAGTTCGAGCTACTCATCTCTCCCACTCTTAAGGACTCGCCCACGCAGCTCACGTACGTTGGTCCAACGGCGAGAGTGTTCAAGGTTGCACTCTCATTGTGGTCTCTGCTGCAGGATTTGTTACGAGAGCAAACGCAAATGTATGGAGAAGCTCGAGCGAGCCATTGCCTCCGGTCTGCAGCAAGTATTTGCCGTCGTTGAGAAGGCCCTGGCACAGATCCTGGCAACAACACAGGACAAGAGCGACTTCATCGGCAGCGACACCAACATGTCGCTCTCGTGCTCCAAGGCTTGCAAGAGGTGCATCGACTTTCTGCAACCTCTGGTCGGCATCATCTGCCAAGTCCTGGTACGGCCGCTCTTCTTCAACATCATCTTACGACCACTTGCTGTCTCACCCGTTCTTCTTTCTTTGTGCGTGTTCAGTTGGCAGAGAACCGAGACCAGTTTCTCATCGGGCTGTGCTCCATCTTCAAGGATCTGTACCTGCAGCATCTCCAGAAGTTCCGATTCGATCCGGACGGAGCGTGCATGCTGTTGCGCGACGTGAACGCTTATCGCCAGATCTTCATCGGATACCGTCACAGTGCAATCGACGACATCTTCGACATCCTCCACGAGGTGGCGAACATCTTCGCTCTACCCCCAGAAAACGTTGGCAGTTTCATTCGCGATGGAAAGCTCGCAACGATGACCAAGCAGAGCCTCACAGAGATCCTCAAGCGCCGTTGGGACTACAAGACACAGGGCGAGAAGCTCTTACTGCAACTCTGAGAAGTCCCTCCAGCGCCATTACCATAATCATACATTGCTCACCGTCAAACTAACCTAATGAAGACGGCTCTTACGGAGCTACCCTGAACGCGCTTAAAACTCACAGACTCTTCGAGTACAGTTCATTGCGGATTGCAGCACTGCGTTCTTCGAGACGCTTTGAGTTAGGCGGATCGACGCGCATCGTGTAGTTGTAGCGACGACGAAAGTCCTTCTTCTCCGTGAGCGAGCGTAGCGCGAAGTAGTACTTGGCGTAGACAGATGCCGAAATGTAGAGATCCCACTGGATATGGTGGAGAAAGAGTCGCTCGAGACGGTTGATCGAATGGAGAGGGTACTGTGGATAAATATTGCTGATCTCGACGTTCCATGAGCTCAGATCTTGCCAAACCTGTCATTACGCCATACGTGAGTCCCTGGAAACAATGGAAAACACGGCATACGGGCAAATAACACTCACCTTGGACGCTAGAAGTAGGCCACAAAGCACGATCGGCTTCCACGTTCGTGCAAGTAGCGGAACGCTTGCTTGCTCCATGAGGCGTTCGATGTAAATGAGACAGACGATCGCGCACTCAGCCGAGAGCTGCGCCTTGTTGAAGAGGTTCTTGCAGAAGCGGAAGATCTCATCCACCGTCGGAACGTGGCTCTTGGAGTTCACCTTCTCCATCACGTAGCTGGTCATCGGATGCACGCGTGGGAGGCGAATGAACGTGTACTTATACTGCGGCGTCACGAAGTGCTCCTCACGGAAGAGCTCATCCACAGGAAGGTCAATGAGCTTGGGTGAAGGCGTACTTTCCAGGTGTCCAGAGGTTCTCAGGTTGCTACTACTGGCCGTAGGCTCGAGTAATGGGGTCGCGTGCTCACGTTCGTCTTCTTCCATGATAGTTGTCGTCTTCCCCGAGGGTGCGTTGCCCAGCAGACCCATCGCAGCGACCGACGCTGAGGCTGAGCCGGACGATCCGGACGAGGAGCTTGAGCTGACCAATCCATTCCCATTCATTGCGTTAGGTGTGCCAGCGGTGCCACGCTGCTGCTCGCGCACGCGTTTCTCGCAGCGGCGGATGTGCTGGTACAGCACGACACTCGTGCGTCGCAGGAAGTCATCGTAGTTGGGCTGCACGACCGAGGACAGAGACGTCGGCGGTGCCAAGCTCGAGGAGCTCGCGAGGCGGTCGTCAGGCTTGCGGTACCGAAGCTGCGCTGCGTCTGAGAGCTTGGGCGTGAACACCGTGTGTGTGGGCTGGAACGGCTCGAAGTGCACGCGCTTGCGGCCGTCTCCGTCCCCAGCGTCCTCATCCTCCATGGAGCTGGGCAGCAGCGGCGAGATGGACACGCTCATGGCCGCCTCCTGCATGCGCACAGACTCCAATCCCATGGGTGCCTGGAGCGTGAGGTGTGTGAGTTGCACTGCGTGGCTCTCGAGTGAGCTAGAGGAGCTCTCGGCTCCGCAGCTTCCATGGACTGACCGACGGGAAAAGCCATTTGCCGAAAAAGATTGGGATGCGCAGGGCTACCGGGTAGTCAAAGGGGCTGTTCGTTTTGACTACCAGCTACGAATGCAAATGATTGGCTGATAATATAGGATTATAGCCAATGAGAGAGAGGAACGGAGTCGCTGGCTGGAAACCCAAGCGCCTGTTGCCGCCATTGGTGGGCACGCCGCACGCGAATATTGACACGCAAGGAAGCCAAGCCCCTCGACCCGCAAGAAGCTATGGAGAACGTGGCGTCGCGCTTCGGCCAGCGCCTGGCGCACACCGAGAAGAAGTACCGCGACCAGGCGCTGAAGAAGCTCACGCTGTACCTGACCAAGCGCACAGAATGGAGCGACCTGGAGTGGGACAAGCTCTGGAAGGCGCTGTTCTACTGCATGTGGATGAGCGACAAGCGCCCCGTGCAGGAGGAGCTCTCGACCAACCTGGCGTCGCTCGTGCACAAGGTGCCCACGGTCGAGGACGCGCTGTCGTTCGTGGACAGCTTCTTCCGCACGATGCACCGCGAGTGGCACGGCATTGACGGTCTGCGTCTCGACAAGTTCTACTCGCTCATCCGAAAGTTCGTGCACCAAACGCTGCTGCTGCTCAAGAACCACGAGTGGGAGACCGTGCTCGTCGAGAGATTCGTGTCCATTCTCTCGAGCGAGATCATGAGCCAGTTGCCAAACGGCCTGCGTCTGCACGTCACTGATCTGTTCCTCACGGAGCTGTATGGCGCTGCCGCGGACTCGGTCGACACCGAGACATTCCTGCTGCTGCTCGAGCCATTCTACACGCTCATGAGTTCGGAATACGATAAGACAGTCTTCAAGCGCGTGCGCGAGCTCGTGTTCCTGTACGTGGATGGCTTCAGCCGTGAAACACACGTCTTTTCATGATCCGTTACTGACGACAATTGTTTGATCTACCTACAGGCCACTGCTCAGCGAGTACAAGTTTGGCCCTCAGAAGCCAAAGAAGAACAAGAAGAAGGCGGATGACGAGACGGACGGCGAGGATGACGAGGAAGAGACCAAGGTCTTTGAACACGTCGAGCTCCCAGCCGTGCAGCACCGCATTTTCGCCATCGCCTCTGCCGAGTATGTTTCTTTCATGGATTTGATGTTGCTGGTGTTGCTGTTCAACTGCTGACGATGCTCGCGTTGTTTTGTCCTCCAGTGACACGGCTGAGCGCAACCGTACCATTCTGTACGAGCTGTACAGCCAGTTTTTCCGCGTGACCAAGGTGGACTCGCTCAAGGCGAACCAGGAGGCGGAGAAGAACCCAACGAAGAAGGTAGAGAAGAAGCGTAAGCAGCCAGAGCCGGAGGCTGAAGGCGAGGCCGCGACGGGCGAGGAGGAACCAAAGAAGAAGAAGAACAAGAAGCGCCGAAAGAACAAGAAGGCGGAGGAGGGCGAGGATGTCACCATGGACGAGAACAAGGAGGATGAGCCTGCGCCGGAGGTGGCGACGCCAGAGAAGAAGTCGAAGAAGGAGTCGACTGAGGCCAAGACCCCTGTGAACACGCCGGCGAAGGAGGAGGCCCCTACGAAGAAGGCGAAGAAGGATAAGGCAGCTAAGGAGGTGGTTGAAGATGCTGCGAAGATTGTTGAGGCCACGCCAAAGAGCGAGAAGAAAGCGAAGAAGGCTGCTAAGGAGGAGGCCGATGCCGTTGTGAAGGAGGACACTCCATCTAAGAAAGCCAAGAAGGATGCCGAGGCCAAGGAGCCAATCGTGGTGGAGGAGGTGAAGGCTCCGAAGAAGGAGAAGAAGGAGAAGAAGACCGCCGAGACTGTCGTGGAGGAGTCCACTCCTGTCAAGAAGGAGAAGAAGGAACCAAAGAAGGTTGAGGAGAAGCCTGCGAAGGATGCCAACGTCGTGATTCGAAGCGGCATGAAGTTCCGTCGATGCGCTTCGTGTGGCGGTCTCGGTAAGGGTGTTGTGCCTGTCGGCAAGGAGTTGTGCGGCCATTGCCAGCGCACGGGTGCCAAGCCCAAGACTGCTCCGGTCAAGGCGAAGGCTGAGAAGGCTACACCAGTCAAGGTGAAGGCTGAAAAGGTTGCTGCCGTCGAGGATAAGACCAAGCCTACCAAGCTTAAGGCCGAAGCGGTTACGAAGGAGGACAAGCCTACCAAGGACGCCAATGTTGTCATTCGCAGTGGCATGAAGATGCGCCGCTGTGCGGGATGTGGCGGCGTCGGCAAGGGTCTCGTGCCTGTTGGCAAGGACATGTGTGGCCACTGCCAGCGCACTGGCCAGCAGAAGAAGAAGGAGCAGGTCGCCACCAAGAAGAAGCGCAAGGCTGAGGAGCTGGCCGCTGCTGCGGTGGAGGAGGACGCTTCGGCGCCTTCCAAGAAGGTGACGTTTGGCAAGAACCGCGCGCTCCCTCACGAGCTCTCGGTGAAGCGACTGAAGGCGTCGGCCAAGGAGACGGCGGTCAAGGAGCTGTCGAGCGACATCAAGGGCGTGCTGAAGGCCGGCACGACCCCGCCAAAGGTCAAGAAGGAGAAGAAGGAGAAGACGGGTGGACGAATGAAAGCGGCCGACTTCTTCTAATCTACCTTGACCTGAGCTCTACGTAAAACGCCAATTCCAATAGATTTGTTTAGTTTACTCTCTGCATCTGCGATCCCTTCATTCAATCGTGAGCGTCACATCCTCTGCCGCAGTGACGTCGTGATCGGCAGCCTCTGGGAGGAACAGCTCCGCCATCATCTCTCGGTCAAGTCGCTCTTCCTGCTCTGCGTACACTTCCAACGGACCGACAAAGGCGCTCGAAGCTGCAGACTGCTGCTGGGCCCGGGGGGCGGCCGACGTCTCGTACCACTGCACTTGGACCTGCGCAGGGCAGCCAAACTCGATCCACTTCTTGAATGACGGGGCGATGTACGTGTCCATGGTGCTGATGTGGGCGCCGTGTTCCAGCAGCAGCGACGCGAGCTGGGTGTGACCAAAGGCAAACGCGTACGCGAGTGACGGCCCTTCATTCCAGTGGAACCCCACGATCTGCTCACTGCCACGCGAGATCATGTAGGTCACCACGTCCACGAGGTTACGGATGCACGCGACCTGAAAGACCTGAGCAAACTGGAAGGCAAACGCGTTGGCATCAGCGCCTGTGCGTCCGTTCTCCTTGATACCTCGCCAGTTGGACAGCAGCAAGATCGTCATCTCCTGGAGACCTCGAGAGACCGCACGGTCGACGGCTTCCTCCAAGAAGTCGGAGAACTGCAGGTCGCTGGCTTTGCTGGCGTTTGCAGATTGCAGGAGAGCCTTGGCGTCATCGGAAAGAAGTAGCTTGACATTGTCAACGCGGTTCCACTGCACAGCCTGCAAGAACGCTCGCCGAAGGACGGTGTAGGACGAGGCGGCTGAGCTGACGACACCTGGTAGAGGGATGCGAGCAAGAACAGCAAGCAGGTTCTGGTCCCCGACCTCACACGCGAATGCAAACGGAGACACAGCCGGGAACTTCCACGTCCGCAGCGTCGAGCGAACAACAGTGTTCCTTGCAACCGTTAGAGGAAGCCGCGAGTAGCGACCGACAGCCACAGGCGGCTGCATACGGCGACGGCGGTATCCAGAAGCGAGCAAGTAGTGTTCTTCAGTGAGGAAGGACGAGGTGAGACAGCGCTTGTCTTGGGGCGAGAACTGCGAGGCGACAAACGAAAACCAGCCAGGGAGAGCCACCCACTTGCTGAAGGCTGCGAGGCTGAAGCTACACGCGTACGGATGGGTCTTGGCTTCACCCGAGTGGTCCACCGTGAGCTCAGGGTCAGCGCCTGCCTGTAGCAGCAGCTCCACGACGGAGAGTTTGCCGAACGCGAACGCGTACATGAGAGGGGTGTACCCCGCAAGATCTCTCGCGTTGACCTCAGTGATCGCCGAGGGGAGACTGAGAATGCGTTTGACGGTGTCAAGGTCTCCAAAGTTGGCAGCGTAGTGGAGCAGCGTGCGCTTGTTTCGGCGACAAGTTAGCTTGTAGAACGCAACGGGAGCATCCACGTCGATGGTGGGGGCCGTGGCCTCGTACACGGTCTCAAACCAGCGAACGACACGGAAAGCAGCGCGTTGAGCTGCGAGAAACACTCCAAACTCACCCGACGACGAGTACAGGAGACTGCGTGACTGGTCCTTGTCGAAGAGCGCCATGAGAATGGCCACGTTGTTGGACGTCGCTGCGTACAAGTGGGCGTTGTAGTCTCGGTTGCAACGCACGTGGAGTGATGCACCAGCTCGCAGAAGCTGCGCAACAACAGCATCGTTGCCGTGGATCACAGCTAAGTGAAGAGGAGTGCGTCCTTGGATATCCACGCAGTCGACTCTGCTTTTGTCACGGAGCTTCTCGAGCAGGAGCCGGCAGATTTCGGCATCTCCGTTGATTGCCACGAGATGCAGCGGCGTGCGCTTGCTCTCGTCCTCGGCGTCCACTTCGAACACACTCACGTTCACCACCTGCTGCACGATGCTCGTTTCCAGACTCAGCACCGCGTAGTGGAGAGCCGACTTGTGTCCCCACACTGTCTTGCGACTCGCGATCGCGTCACCGTGGTGCTCGAGAACGCGTTGACTAATGGCCCAAAACTTCTTCTCCTGCTCCGAACGCTTAGCTGTTGTGGCAGCGATCGCCGCCGCTGCGGTGAGCAGTTGATGGAAAAGGTTCTCGTTCCAGCAGGTCAGTGTGTACTTCTTCTCCAGCAGCAGCGTCATCACGCTCTCGACTTCCAGGAGCCGCAGCCCACGCGTCTTGAGGAGCGACGCGAACGTGCGCCAGTGGGTTGTAAGGTTGTCGGCGCGGACTTGGAATGGAGTGAGAAACGTCTCCACAAGAGACAGCGACAGCTTCGCCCCGTGGTCGAGCAGTAGCTTCACTGCGGCGAACTGGACCGTACGTAAAGCGTAACGCAAGGGCGACGACAGTGTCGGTTCGTCTTCGAAGTCTACGTCGGCATCCGCAGCAAGCAGGATCTTGGCAATTCGTAAGTTACATGGAGGTGGCTGTGCGTAGCACGTCGCGAGCGCGCGACTGACCCACCGTTGCTTTACGCTATCGGGAGATTGGTGGGTCTTCCCAGATGCCACAAGCAGACGGACGATCGTCACCCCGAACGCATCCTTGCGCGAGGCAGCAGCCATGAGAGGTGTCACGCGTGCTGCGTTCTCAGTGAGCAGCAGATCAGACGCCCCAGCAGCAAGCAATAGCTCTACGAGAACGGGATCTCCTCGCGAGCATGCCAAGTGAAGAAGCGTGTTCCCAGCAGGTCGCTTGTTCTCCAGCACCAAAAGCTGGACAAGTTTTTGGACGAAGTGGGCGTCGCTGCGGCTCCGCGAGATGTCGTAGCAACTCATGGCGCTCATGTTCTGCCAGCGACGCGTCGATATGGACGAGAACCAGCTCGTGGAGCTCGCGATCGTGCAGAAGTGGGTGCGTGGCAGCTTCTGATGAATGCCCACTGTGTCCACAAGGTTGCTAGAGTTCAATGCCAGAGCGAGGAACGCCCGCAGTGCGCCGTGCTCGGCCGCAAAACGAATTGGAGCCGCTAGAGTTGGGAACTCCGACAGACGCAGATCTGCAGGGACGCCTAGACGCATGAAGAAACGTAGAATGAGATCTTGGTTCGCCTTGGCTGCCCTGTGAAGCACCATGCAGCAACTCGCAGCTCGTACGAGCAATGGCTTCCACGGATTTAGTGGCTCTGCGAAGTTCGGCTCGTTCACAAGGAATACCTCGTGGAAAACGCGCCACAGTTCGTACTGCGAGCATACGATGAAAACCGTGAGAAGGTGGTCGAAAGACAACACCTTGAAGAACTGGTCGAAGTTTTTCGCTGGCTGAGCGATGGCGTCCAGCAGCAGCTTCGCGTCACTGAGAAGGCGCCGTTTGTCGCGTGTCCGACGACGAAGACTGACGTTCGGAGTACTGCTGTCCGGAGCTAGCAGCCCCAAATCTACCGATCCGGACCGTCCTCCGCGTCTTTTCTCAGTCCAATTGATGTTTTCCACCACCATGACGAGCGTCGACAGGTCTGGACGCGCCCTCCCTCGTATTAATGTCATGAAGCCGTCCACGAAGTGCTCTCGCGCGCAGCAGTTCAGTGCCCGTTGCACATCGTCGTGGGTATCATGGATATTGTAGCCACCTCCGTCTTCGTCTGCACTGCCCCCTGACAACAAGTAGCGCAAGATATCGACGCGTTTGGCTATACACGCTGCGACAAGCAGACTTTCGGGCTTCTTGCCTTCTCGCTGGAAGTGGCGAGGGAAGTTAAACTGCGCCTGACTCGAGAAGAAGCGCAAAAGGGCCAAGTGGCCGCACGCGATCGCAACGTGGATCGCCGTGTCAGCTCGCCATTCGAAACGGCACAAACTGGGTGGTCTCTCCACGTCCAGCACTGGTGGAGCTGTCATACTCATACCGGCCTCCACGAGGAGCTGCACGAAGCTCGTGTAACCCATGCCTGCAGCGTAGTGAAGTAGCGGCACTTGGGCATTGATGCTGCACTCGAGGTGCGTAACAAAGTTGGTGGCCACACGTTCGTGGTGGTAGTCTTGGCTCGTAGGAGACTCGGAGATGCGCAGACGGCGAGCGCCTTGGAAGAAGACATCGTTGATATGCTTGGGCATACGCTCGTGAACGTAAAGCTTGACATGATGCTGTGATTCGGTGATCCCCTTTGGATCAACTTCACCAGGTTTCGTACGGCGGTGACCTATGATTGAATGCGGCAGCGTGTCCAGAGGCTTAGCTCCCAACACGAGCAGCTTGGCTGCTGTCTCCACGTGGCCGTGAATGAGCGCAAAGTAAAGTGCACCACAGTTTCTCGTGCCAACAATATCAAGCGTGTGGTTCGGGTCCGTCGTCCGCTCTACAGACCAGTTCAAAGGCCCTCGATCGACTCGGCAGTTCACGTTTGCACCTGCAGCGATCAGTGCGATCACCACTGATGTCTCTCCTGCCGCTGCCGCATGATGAAGCGCGTTCATTTGCGACGAAGTCGATGCGTTTGGCAGCATGACTTGCTGGGCAAGCAGAAGCTTGGCCAGCTCCCAATAGCCCAGTACGCACGCCAAGTATACATCGTTCCGAGTGATCAAGCTGCTCCCTGCGCTGCCGTTGGGTGTCGTCGTCGCAATCGCGTGTTGCGCAACCGTCAATGCGATCTGACGCATCGCCTCCCACTCACGACGTCTCTGAGCTCGTGCTACACCCGTCATTTCAGCTGATGACGCAAACGCGTAAAGATCTTTTGCTACGAGCAGCGCGAGTGTGAGTGGCGACGCGACCCCCACAACACCGTCATCGATCAGCTCTTTGCCAGGACCAAACGTCGGCATCCGCTGCACCGCTTTCATCTTCGAACGCCGCTTATCCTTGCCAATCGAGAGATTGATACCATAGGACGTCACGACGCCTTGCTGCAACGTACACAGCGCACATGGATCAGCTCCCCGCTCCAGTAGCAGCGCAACCATCGCCTCGTTCTTGGATCGGATCGCGAAGAAGAGCGGACCTTCGTCTTGCTTGGGTGTGAGGCGATGCACGTTGATATCCGCTTTGTGACCCAGCAGCATCTTGGAGCACGCCAAGTGGCCACCCAATGTCGCGAAATGTAGGGACGAGAACGAGTTTCGTGGGAAGTAGTTGCAGTCGGCTCCGGCGTCCAGGAGCAGATCGAGCAGCGCCAGGTGGCCGTACCAGGCCGCACAGGACAGCGGCGTCTCACCGTTGCGTTCGTTTGGCAGGTTCACGTTCGCACCGACTTGGATCAGCGTGCGAACGAGTGCCAGGCTCGACGAATCGTCATCCTGCGAGGTCTTCAATGAACTAGTTTTCTGACGGCAAACGCGCTTGCACTCTTGGAGAAGAGCCGAGTCGAAGAACTCGTGGTGGACCAAGTTCACCTCGTACTTGACGTCACTCAGCGCCTTGCAGACGTCGACGGCAAAGCTGAGGTTGCTGGTCGCGAGGTCAACTGCAAGATGGTACAACATTTGAGGCGTACGTTTGGTGCACTGGTTTGATGAAAGTGGCATGAGTAGCCGCAGAATCTGCAGCCTCTCCTGGTACCCGCGAACACTACCGGATCGCGCACTTCGTAGCAAGACCTCCGCAGGCGTGTCAATGTCGAAAGCTATGGTGTACCTTCGCAGGTCCTCCAGCTGATCGCGCGACCGCTTCCAGAAGAGACCAAGACAGTGACGTCGTCGTCCGCCAACTGTCGTTTCAAATCGAGACACCATTGGGGCTGCTCCAGCCTCAACCAGTGCACGACACACAACAATGTTGCCGTGGATTGCTGCGTAATGTACTGCCGTGTAGCCGTGGGCGTCCTGAAAGTCGAGCACAGACGGCCAGAGCTCCCTGATCATCGCAATAAGCATGATGGCGACTGCTGTGTGGTTGTGCTCCGTGGCGAGGTGAAGCGGCGTCTTACCTACACAGTCCTGGACCTGGACGCTGCTTGGAAACTTGTGCATCACACATTTGGTGATGCGTTCGTGCCCCTTGTCAGCAGCTATGTGGAGAGGAAGCTGCAGTCGTTGATCAGCGATGTAGCCATCCGCACCAACCTTCAACAATAGATCCACAACTGCTGTGTGGCCTTGCTCTGTGGCCTCGTGAAGAATCGTCCGGCCTAGAGTGTCCAGCCGCTCGTTCACGTACAGTGGCGGCGCTCGCTTCTCCAAGTCGATAAGACGCTGCACACGCATGAGGTTTCCATCACGACACGCCTGAAAGAGATCCCCAAACACTTGCTGTTCGAGTGTTAGGCAGTTGGTTCGGTCGTAGTTATCTGGCTGCGTGAGCACGGTCGTCGGGTATCGATCCCAGAGTAAGTCGATTACCTGCCGCATCCTCGGATACGAGTCGCTGGTCGCTAGAAAGTTCTTGTCTGGATCGGTACCGATAACAGTGGATGTCGTCCAACGCTGCGGCGGTCGCTTGTGTGAGACTGCACTACGATGCATGCGCTTTGCTGCTGCTTCGAGCGCACAATACAAGGGAGACTTTCCTTCGTTGTTCAGCTGCCAGGGTGCAGCGCGTTCTCGTAGTAGTGCACTCAGTTCTTTAAGGCGACCACGCCGTGCAGCGTGGTGCAACGGTGTGTCCCCTCGCCAATCACCGACATTACGAAGAACGCGTTGCTTCAGAAGCAGCTCCAAGAGATTGCTGTGGCCGTGCTCCGCTGCGTCGTGCAGCATCGTCCGTCCAAAGACGTCACGGCGGTTGAGCGTGATCAAATCCATGCTGGTCTCGTAGATGTGGTGGTAGATGCGCTCGAAGTTGCTCTCCGTTCGGCTGACGTCGAACTCGTACTCGGACAGAAATGACGGGTCCACCCACAGCTTGACTCGCTCCGTTGGTGGTACTAGCTCACCTTCTACTTGTTCGCCGGCATTGTTGTCCTCAGGCTCTGTAATGTCGATGAGGTTGGCATGAGGACGAATCACGATCACCGGGAATACCTCGACCTCGTCCTCTTCCAGCTCAATGTTGGACGATGTCAAGAACGGACCAAGCGAGATGTCGCCGCTGGACAGCGTAGAGGGCGTGCGTAGCTCCAGCTTCTGTTCAATAACCTGCACGCGCAGTGACGAGGGCGTCTTGTCAGAGCCATTGCTTGATGCAGGCAGCAAGAGCCGCGACGGCTGCCCCTGTCGTCCCTCCTGAACGTGGATTAAGACGGTGGATCCCTTGGCCTCTGGCTTTCGTACTGACTTTTCCATAGACTTAGTTCGGTTCGCTCTGCGTGATTCGTTTTCCTTGTCCTCCACACCGCCCGCGTCCTCAGGATCCACGTCGGATTGCTGCAGCGCATTCATCGCAATCACACGGCTCTTCCACTTGATCTTCTTCTTTCTAGCCTCTTGATCCACGCGCTTCTGAGCAATCGCTGCGGGCGTGTTGAGTGCAGGCGGCTTCGCAACTAGCGCACTCTGCTGGTTTGTTTCAGCCGACGTGCCGGGGCGACTCTCACCAGCAACTTCATCGTTTGCACCCCACGGAGAGATAAGTTCACCTCTGTGTGTCTTCACAGCAACACGCTCAGCCTTGGCTCGTGGAGCGTTGCGTAAGCGTTTCTGAAGCATACTTTTGGACGCTGCTGTCAGCTTTGGCTGGTCGTACACCCACTCGCCACTCCAGTTCTCCGCAACACGCCACTTGACGACGCACGCCAGCGGCTTCCCCCCGGTGTCAGCTGCGATCTTGAAGCCGCGGTGCTTGTACACAGGGCAAATTTCGCTCACTTTCTTCTTGTAGCGAGCGAGTGTGTTGCCCATATAGCGGAACTCAAATGGATTCGTCCGACGCGGGCACTCAGTGCGGCGATTGCGAGCTTGTGCATGAACGCGAAGCCCAGGCGAGCCGCGCATCGCGAACGGAACGATGGACCAGCCTTTGCGGTCCACCTCCCACACCGGCTTTACCTCCCGGCCTTGACAGAGAAATGAGAACTCGTCTGGTAAGTGATATAGCTGCGCTCGAGCCATTTCACGGATTGTCTTTAGGGATGCCGCTTTCATCTCCGCCTGTGTGTGGAACTCGATCGCACCAAGGAACTCTGTGTCCTTCTCTAGGAGGAAGTACAACTTGTGCTTGGCTTCCCCCGTACACTGCTTGGTGTAGTGGACTGCGTACTTGTCTGTCAGCATGAGCTTACTCAGCGCTGTCCGCTCGATCGATCCAGTATTGGCGATGCCCGACTCCAAGATCGTGTTGATGTACAGCATCGCGTCCCGTTGGTTCGGCTCCACCTGAAAGAGAGCATTGTTAGCGGAGACCATGAGCAGCATCACTTTGAAAACGGTGGCGTACTGTGTAGCGGAAGAGCTTCATAACAGTTCGCGCAAACGCACCGAACACTAGACAGAACACATCGTGAGCTCACGACAGACGAGATCAATATCAGGTGGAGGGGAACCGTACCCAAGACCATGTCTGCGGGGGTGATGACACCTTGCGAGTTGAGGTCGATCACATCAAAGATTGCTGCATGCATAGAAGCTGAGATACCCATACACGACCTCTTTGACAGTCTTTCTATGGATTACATACCTTCAAAGCGGTGCTTCATACTCGGCGCTTGGCAGACGAGGATCAGAGCGATGACGATCTCCATGGCGTCCACCATGTGATGCACGCGGGTGGGCGTCTTGGGCTGGAAGAGCCGCATGATCTCCTGGACAAACGCCTGGTCTTTGATGCCCAGGATTGCGCTCAGCTGGATCGCGTCGACGCAGTGGCGCATCGTCAGCGCACGGTAGCGCTCCATCACCAGAGCGACGTGGTCGAGATGCCACGTGCGGAACCGTCTCTTGAAGAAAGGCGCCATTTCTAGCTCAGCGTTGGCCTGCGGCAACGGCCGCGAGTTGCGCAGCCCCATATTCACGCGCTATGACTCGCAGGGCTTGTTCAGGAGCTTCCAGGATTTGTGTGGGTGCGTGAGAAGGCGCCGTTTCGAGCATAGAAGACCTGGTTGGATCCGACGGCCACTTCAACATCAAGAGGAAGCGTGTGGACCACACAACGATGTGTGATTGGTGGAAAGGCACGTGCAGGTTGGATGGAGTTGAACGAAGAATGGGAGCTGCAGCACGACGCCACGATTGACGAGATCAGTGTCAACGAATCCATCAACTGACAGAGAGAGATGACGAGAGAGAGCGATGACTCTGTGTGAGAGGGTGCGAGTCTGCCAGCGGGCATGAAGGGAAGGATAACAGTGTCATCATGACACTGTGACACCCAGAATGGCTGCCAATCATCGGATTATCGGTCGCCTTTCTTGGGATGGAAGGACCTCGGTAATGCAGAGTTGGCCTCCCAGTTAACGCTGTAGAGTTTCCTCTCGGGTCGTTGGAAACACCAGCGTTTGTACGATGGACACTGGTGTTTCCAAACGTCGTTCTAGAGAGAACGGCGGCTCTCTGCCGCCATGCCATTGCTCATGGCTACAGTTTTTCAAACCAGCGAGGATCGCGGAGCGAGGTGATGAAGGGAGCCGGCACGGTGGCAGCCAACAACCCAACCAGCCTGGACGCATGCTGGACCCAAGGATCCCCTGCTTCCCTTACATACACCGCGGGTTGACGATGATTGTGTTGATGCTCCGCGATCGACCAACAACATCCGGCCAGATCGAAGCCACCAGTGGGATTATCGACTGGGGGGAGGAGCTCTGCTCCCAAATCTTGGGCCTCCTGCCGGAAGTCCTGGTGAATCGCAGCGAGGACATGGAGATTCACGTCCGGATGCGTAATGCTGGTACCTCGTGTACTAATTCACCGAGACGACTCAAAAGCCATCGTCACGGATCAACGGCCAAGGCTCTTGCCTCGACGCCGTTGCCTGGGATGGCACCGCAGAGCCCATGGTGTGTGGACTCCGGATGTTACAGCAACTGTAGGCAACAAAGCAGTCACACGCACATAGTCAAGCACCGAGGACGAGGACGGACGCTTTCTGGTCTCTACCGTTTCCTTGTGTGACAGCCAGCTGCCGAACTCGTGGCCATCAATCACAGTTTCAATTGATCTTCCTTGCGTACGGAAGGTCTGGTCTCCCGCTCTTTTTCTCCGTCAGTCAGGCTCTCTCTGGTCCGCCTGCACTTCTCCATCGCAACGGGACGGTTGCTGACCGTCACCTGACGGCTCCAGAGACGGACCACCACCAGCTTTTCTCAGTCGCCGCAGACCAACCGGGTTTCACGAAAGCGATCAGGTCGGCCGCTCAACTTGCACACACAGCTTTGGGAAACCCGTGTGTGCTGACGCGCAGAAAACACTGAGGACTTGTACCGGCGCGTGGCCTTTGCTTGGACATGCGTTAGTAAAGTACACTGAACTTGTAGTGACCAAAGTGCAGTCGCGAAAACGCTGGCAAATGCCCCGTCAAGCCACACACACAGGCATCAGAAGTAGTCTCTTGCTTGCCACGCTGGTTGTTTTACAGCGACATGAACTCGTAGTGCAGTCCCAACCTGATATCCTGCCTGGGATTCCAGAGTAGAGTCATGTGTACTGTACAAACTGTACCCTCAAGCGACTCAAACCCGCAGAGTTCAGCTCAGCTCTGAGCACTCGCCTCGAATCTGTGAGAGCAGGCAGAGCGACTTGCAGCTCCGCTCGTGAATGCGACTTGAACAGACCGATCCGTCGGAGCGAACGGGAGACTCTTTCGAAGAGCGTGGTCCTCTAGTGACGGGACCGCCATCCATCAGCCTGTTGTGACTCGCGACAGTTGATGCGAGTTCGGGAGACCAGTGTCTGACTGGCGTCAGCTCTCCTTCTCCTCCTCCTCCGATTTCCCAATACTTGATACCATCGACACAGTCTCACCTGCCGAATCCGCTTGGAATGTCCGGGATTTTGGAGCTCAAACTTGATAACCGGGTGGTGATTCAGGCGGGATGACTTGTATTGGCCAGTCTCTCATCCCACTGGCCTCGCCGTTCCACTGGCAATGGATGCGCACATGCTAGAGTCGTGCAAGCTCCTTCAACCAACCCGTCGCTGCCCACCAGCCGGAGCTGTCTGCGATCCTGACGGCGGCTTCTCCAGCCGCTTCATGAGAAAGACCCGCAGCCCTGCGTCACCACGTGGGCCAACCGGCCGGACATGGCATGTCTTGATCGACTCTCAATTCCGATTTTCATCTGAAGAGCTCACTTGCTCTCCTTCCTCATCTCGAGAAGGAGTCAGTAAGTACAGAACACCATGAAGGCCCCCGCCCCGTCCGAACCGGTGTACGCCGCCAAGGGTGTGCCGCAGGACCCTCGCTTCGCGCCTCAGCAGAGTGACGAGTTCCACACGTACGAGTCTCCGTCTGCCATCGGCCAGGACCTCAGTATCTACTCGGATGAAGACCCAACGAACCAGCGTTTCGTGGCTGGTGACCAGTTCTACAACTATGAGATGTACGGCTCGCTCCGCAAGGGTGGTGCGCTCTCGTGGTACAGCATGGAGTGTATCGGTCTCATCGCGGCTACATACACGTCGGCGTTCTCCTACCAGACACTGTCTGGTGTCGTGCGTCCTCTCATGGCGGCCCAGCTCACCTTGACCAAGCAGCAGAACACGGCCGTCCAGCGTCTCATCGAGTTGCCCATGACGCTTTCTGTGTTCGTCGGTCTCATTTCTGACTGCTACCCTATCATGGGGCTGCGTCGCAAGGGCTACATGATCGTTGGCCTCATCATCAACGCCATCAGTGTGTTGGTTGTGGCGGCTCTCAGTGCCCACTTCGAGAACCAGCCTCTGAGCGAACGAAGCGATGGGTTGATGCTTCTCACCATTGTGTTCATCGGTATTGCAAGTGTGGGCTGTATCATCACGTACATGTGTGTCCACACGCGTGTCATCGAGCTGTCGCAACGTGAGTCGCTGCGCAACCGAGGCAAGATCCAGGCCGACTACCTCGTCTTCCGTCGTTACACGTCAATGACCTCGAACTTGTTCAACTACCTCACCATTGGTGTCGGTGCCACGCCCAAGGTCAGCTTCTCCAACTCGATGCTGCTGCTCGCTCTCATCTGTGTGCTGCCAACGCCCGTGATCCTGCGCTACTGGCGTGAGGAGCACTACTCGCTGCCCAACACGCTCAAGGTTCGTGCACAGATCTTCTGGAAGATCATGCAGCAGAAGGCGGTGTGGCGTATCCTGATGTTCATCATTATCTTCGGTATCTTCCTCGCGGTCAAATTCACGGACTCGAGCAACGTCATCCGTGGATGGGCAAACGCTGCCGGTGACAACAACTTGCTGCTCACATCGATCCGTGACGTGGTCATGATCCTCACCATTCTGGTCTGGAAGTGGTTCTTCCTCAACAGTCTGTGGCGTGGATACTTCGCCTGGGCCCCTGTCACCATGGTCGTGCCTGCGCTTCTGTCCTCTGCCCTCGTCGCCTACGACTGGAGCCGTGACCACTACTTGTACCGTGTGCTTCAGTGTGTGCCGTACATCTCGGACGGTATCACCACGCTCAACCTCGTCGTGCCTCTTACGGAGATCATCCAGGAAGGTTCCGAAGGCGCCACCGTCGGCCTCACGCTGTCGCTGCAGCGTGTCTCGTCCATCTTCGTCAGCACCAACGCTGCCGGTCTCTTCATGGGCTCCAACTTCTACGACACCAAGGCTGTCAAGGGTTTCGGCTCTGATGTCCGCAACGACGTGTTCCTGTCGCTGCTGCTCAGCTACGGTATCAACTGTCTCGCGTTCTTTGGTCTCATCTTCCTGCCGAGCCAGAAGCTCGATGCTCAGCAGCTCCGCATGTACGGCGGTTTTACAAAGGCTGCCAGCAGTGTCATCGTGCTCTTCTCGGTGGTTCTGCTGGGCTACTCGCTGATCATCAACGTCATGACCTTCGTTCCCGGTCTCTCGTGCTACCCAATCGCCGGTGGTGACGGCTGTAAGTAAGCCGAACGAGCCTCACGGACTAGATCCCCCTTCGGTAGGAGGTCTTTTGGACGTTAGAAGCATGTAATTTATGAGTCGAATGCACAGCAAACGGAAACGTTTTCCTCTTCCTTTTCCGTGCATCCTCCTCCATCCGTCGAGCCTTCTCTTCCACTGGTGAACAGATACGTGACGAAGACACTTCGATGGAGAGGCGATGCCTCCGGACGTAGAAACCGGCTAGCAGCGTGGACGCGGACACGCCATGGAGGACACTGAGGGTGACATCTTTCATCTTCGTGGAGTACTGTACTAGGAGGACCGTACAGTGAGGACGTTCGTGTCAAGGGCTCGGCTTGCATGTGCAGTGCTGTTTGCATCAAACGATCCTTTCTGCTATGCCTCGGGAGTCCCGATTTGGGATCGATCAATGCTCACGAGAGATCCTCGTCACTGTCAAAGTCGGACGATGTGGATCACGCGCACCAACGCTGGACATCAACCCAAAGCGACAAGAGTTGCCGCATCGTGGCCGGCTCTGTACACGCATGAGTCGGAGTGTGGCGTTGTGACGGATGTGACTGCTTTCACTCGGATTTCTGGCTGAGAGACCGTGGGTGCGTCCTGCACCCAGCCATCTGGACCAGCCCCGCTGAGGACATGGCTGTCGGCCAGGACAACTCACTGCATCGTGGCAACCCTTGAAGTCTCCTTCTAGGTGCCTTCGTAGGTTCAGCGAGTGCTACATCGACGACCACCCTCACCAAACAGCTCAGCACCCAGAGAACCCATGCGAGCGCTCAGCGTCAGCAAACAGGAAGTCAGGGAGTGCGAACGTTGCGTCGGCCTCTCCATCGGAGTGACGTCCACATTGGAGAAGACAGCGTGCACTGTACGGTGCAAAGGCCAGCACTCCTTGCCCTCGAGGCCCCGGGGTCTTTACAGACACAGCGACGAGTCCTTGGCCCAGCTTGAAGTCAGAATCGCTTCCAAACCGAGCGGTGATTCGCTCTGATACCCACACACGACACCACTGAATCCCTCTCTTCGTCCTTGACCCTGTCCGAGAGAGAGGGAACGCGGGATTGCGGAGATGAGGCCGCTTACATGGGGTCCCTGCTGAGTCTTTGAAGCGGATCATGATAGCCGCCATAATTGATGTGCACCACACCAGAACTGGCCAGCACCGATCAGAAACAAGACGCGTGACAACCATCCACTTCACCAAAATCCGATGCAATGTGGCTGATTCCAATTGACACTGCATCGTGTTATGGAATAATGGACAATTATTCGAACCTCCTGGCTTCGTGAGACGATCACGTCGCCCCTCCTTGTCTCTGCCGCCTTTCTCGCGTCTCTGTATGAAGGACTCTGCGGAGAGTGGAATGCCGAGGGAGAGATGACCCGTGCAGCGGCCAGTGGGCTTCCAGCTCACCAGCTGGGCGGTGCACGGGATCCTCACATGGAGATGCGCCGTCCCACTTTCGCGATTGCTCGTGCTTCCTCCCGTCTGCAGTCTGCGAGAACGCCAACCAGGACTCGCCGTCGTGAGCCTCTCGAGTGATTCCTGAGTGAGTGATTGACGCCTGGGTCTTGGACCGGACAGCCAGCCAGCGCGCGTGTCCCCATTCTCCATTCCCGAGTCTTTCGCGCACAGCTAGCTCGGAAAAGCCACAGAGACGCGTCCTCAAATACGTGAGACCGTCACCTGCGTCGCTGTGTTGCTAGTACGCGCTCTTCAAGCACGCGGGTCGCGATGTACTCACTCCAAGAGAAGGCCAAGCCACAACACACTGCGCAGCATCTCGCAAACGCACACCCGAGCATTCGCCGCAACATGATCGAGAACCAGACGCAGCCAGTCGTGCACGTGGACTTTAACCAGTACGACTCGCCGCAGCACGGCCAGCCGCCGAACGGCCACCGCAACCACTACCCTCTGCAGAACCAGTCGCTCGCCATGTCGGACGACCCAGACCAGCAGTCCACCGACCCGAACGACATCACGAC
>JAADVE010000318.1:0-22221 GCA_023334595.1 Pythium utonaiense
ATGTGGCGTCCTTTCTCGATGAGCTACTAGTATTCGTAGTACAGTACCCATGCTTCAGGCGCTGCAGCGGGAAAGTCGACAGCCCCAGGCGTCACGTGGCCCTCAATGTCCTCGCGGCTACAGGCTGCAGGCTGCCGTAAGCCTTTTTGATGGTCAAGGATCTCGTCCGACACGCGACGTACAGTGCAGTACGTACCATAGTACAGTGGCTCTGCGTGTCCGGTCGTCGTTGCATCGAGCATCTCCTCTCCGGATCGAGGGCAACCTGAAATGGGTTACAACGTACCCCATAACCGAACTTAGTGGATCGCACTTAGTGGACATGTAGAGGCGCTGTCGATGATGGCGAACTGACTCGTGGCCCGACTCGTACTGATTTACGGTACAGAAGTGATTCGGACCACCACCTGGTGGAGTGAAGGGATCCGCTAATTGCCCGCATAACTCAGTGCGTTCCGGTCTCACGTGAAGAGACGCTGGTGCTGGTAGAGTGCTACACTCCCGTGGGCTGCGACTGATGCAGCCAGAAGGGAAAGAAGCGGCTGGGGGCGTTACCGTGCACGCCTTTAGCCAGGTCGATATATCCACTGCAAGATGGGTCAGGACTCGTGCGGATCGGGAGTGTGGGGGCAGAGACCGTGTTGGGCCAGCCGCCCTATCGATTGATAGATACCGTGGCAAGCACTTTACGAACGGCCTGCCTCGCCAGCGCCATTCTCGCTCTCACCATCCTTCGTGTTGTGCCTGTACGACCGCATCGTGGAAGTTGCAGCCCGCACCAAGATGCCGAGTGTCTTCCAGAGCCATCCGAACCAGGAGGAGCCGCAGCGCCTCACGGCGGTCGCGTCGCGAGCGAGCGAGGAGATCGCACTGAGACCTCGCCGTGAGCGAGACATCTCGGTGCTTTACAACCAGAACAACACCTCGACGCCCGAGGAGCTCACATTCCAATTGAATGACCACCGCGCGTCGTCGAACCACGGCCAGACGAACAACAGAGCGAGCCCGTCGCGCGTCTCGGTGAGCGTGAACTCGATCCTCGCTGACAGTAGTCACAGCTCGGGTGAAGATGCAGTGCAGCCAGTGCTGGAGCCAATTCCACAGTCGCAACTGCGAACCAGCACCTTCACTAACCTCGCGAGTCAGTTGCTGAACCGCGTGAGTACCAGCAGCAGCACCAGTAGCAATGCTACGAACAACGCGTCCATGTCCGCGTTCCAACAGTCTATTATCGGCACTCCAGAGTTTGACAAGATCAGCGTGGACTCGACGCCTGCGACCCACGCGCCTATGACCAACGGTGACAACACGACCAATGCCAACGGCTTGGAGGCGAGCAACGCCAGCAGCATCGGACCGTCCGTTTCGGCACGAGCGATCAATGACACGCAGGCCCAGCGCCAGCTACGAGCTCGCTTCTCGTCCGACATGTCTTCTCTCCAGCACGAGATGGAGAAGAATGCGTACACTACGAACTCGCCAGTGTCCGAAGCCACTTACATGCAGATGCGCAAGACACTCGACCCAGAAGCCCTTCTGAATGGCGACGAGCGTGCTGGTACGGCCGTGCTTGGAAGCCTGCGGCCTATTGCCAACCCCTTCTCCCTGGCGCACGACGACAGAGACTTCCAGTCGTTCCAGCGTCAACGTGCTGCCACGACAGGTACCGCTCCTAACGCTGGGCCAACCTTCGGCGCTCCTCAAAGCTTCCGCATTCCAGGAAGCAACCGTTCACAACGTAGCTGGACGGTACCGGGCAACCAACTGGCCTCCTTCCCTGCGGCAGCGCCTGCCATTCTGGCCAACGACCCTCGCGGCACCTTCCGCACAACGACGGCGGATACGACGCAGCAGATCTTCGCAGCCCAGCAAGTCCGTCTCCAGAACAAGTGGCAGACGGACGTGTGGATCTACATGAAGAACTCGCACCCGTTCCTTGGTATCTGCACTGCCCACCGCTGGCACCCGTACAAGAAGCAGGACCGCATCCTCGTGCTTTTCGTCACTCTGCGTACGTACCCCGCACACTGTTGATGCCTCTTATTTACAGTAGATTC
Organism: Pythium utonaiense; assembly: GCA_023334595.1. NCBI lineage: Eukaryota > Oomycota > Peronosporomycetes > Pythiales > Pythiaceae > Pythium > Pythium utonaiense. The sequence goes on from JAADVE010000318.1 coordinate 2,058, forward strand.
TGACCAAATCTCTTTGGTGTCGCACAGTTATCACCCTGCTTCTCTGCGGAATCTACGCCACTCAGGACTGTTGCAAGAAGTCGCTCGACTCGTCGATTGCTGTGGTTTCCAGCAGCACCGGCCACCGACTCCTCTCACAGGAGTACTTCACCACGAACTACCACGAGTCAAGCACGACACGAGCCTTGGTGGAAGATCTCAACTGCCAGCCCTTCGGCTCGCGCTGTGGCTCCTCGTCTAACAACCTGTGCACACTCGGCTCGACTTGCCAGAACTCGACGTGTGTCCCGACCCAAGCTAACGCCAGCACCACTGTCTGTGCGTCCAATGCGCAGTGTCCGTCGGGCTGGAGTTGTTCCACCTCGAGCCAACGCTGTCGGCCATCCACGTCGCTGGTGTGCTACCTTCCAGCGGACCAGCAAACCAAGTCACGCAACGTCGCCTTCGCATTGACTGAAGATGGAGAGACGACAACAGCACCAACCGCAGCTAGTGGCAGCAACGGCGAGTCAGCTCCAGTTGATGCTATCAGCGCGCTCGCTAATCTGCTGAAGTACGCGGACGAAAACAACATCACCACGGACGGCTCCACGGTGATTATCCCGACGCCAACCCCACCAGCTACGCTGACGCCCACGCCGACTCCCATCCCAACCGCTACCCCAAAACTATCGTCGAACGCGACCGATCCAGAGAAGAACCAAACCACAAACGCAAGTGGAGGTTCCGGCTCCGGAGAAAATGAGACGCAGGAGACACCAGCTCCGTCGAAGGCGTCCGGCGTCGATGCCTTCGAAGTGGAGAAGCTGCTGATCACGCTCACCAAGCCAACGAACGGCGGTGTGTACGGTGTGTCCGCTACGATCCCGATCGCGTGGGAGGTCAAGCTTCTCCAGGGCCAGCGCAGCTTCGTCAACGCACTCAAGTTCCGCGTCGACTTCAGCCGTGACGGCCGTGTGTTTGACGTCCTGCTGGCGTCCAACGTCGCCACGGATACACCAGCGAGCACGGCGACGGACACGACGCAGTACCACTTCGACTGGCACCTCGCTCAGAACGAGTCGCTCACGTGCACCAACTGCGTACTGCGTGTGTGCACTCAGTCGGACGACAGCTCCACGGATCCAGTGTGCATCCGAACCGATGGAGCCTCGACCGCGACCTCGCGATCCAACGCTTTGACGGCCACGGCCGCCTCCCAGCCCAAGATCACGTTCCACATCGTTCGTGAGATCATCGAGTGCTCGTGTGGACTGCAGAACGCGTCGTTCGTGACCTACGCGTATCTCATTGCGTTCGTGTTCCCACTGGCGTTCCTCGTGCTCGAGCAGCTCGTGACGTTTTACCAGGACAGCAAGGTCTTCGGTATGTTTGCACGTCGCGGTGGACCGAAGATGCCTGTAGTCGGCTTCTACGCTGCAGAGGCGACCAAGCGTGGGCGCTTCCTCCTCGGAGCGATGCTGCTGGGATTAGTGTTTGGCTGCGGCCTGGTGGGCGCGCGGATCACGTCGGCCAACTTCATGGGCTCGACCGGCGACATCACGGTGCTGTGGCTCGTCATGTTCTTGCTCGCGCTCGTGATCGGCTTCATCTACACGTCGATCGTGTACATCGTGCTCTTCACACTACGCTGGAACAAGGACAAGGGGCTGCAGCACCAGCCAGGCGACTTCGCCGACTTCAACGACTTCGGCGGCATGATGTTCGTGGACAACCACGACCCGCAGCAGTCACTGGGACTGAGCTACCAGTTCCCACCAAACAGCATCCCGACCAACTCGTCGCGAAGCAACAACGTCACGGACTCGTCCCGCAGCACAGCGGTCGTGACGCAGCAGCCAGGCCTCGCCATGGTCTGAGCTAGCGGATCTTCTTCGTCGTATTTTATTTGTGAGACCGTAGTAGTCTCGTTGAGTGTGGAAGTAGTAGTAGTAGTGGTAGACGTATCGTAGATAAGCTGCGAACGAAGCAGCCAAGTGGAGGTAGTAGAATGAGCGTTTTCATCCGATTCAATCGCCTTCTCGTCGCCTCCAACTCGCCCTCGTAGCTGTGGATCCCCTCATGGAATTGAAGCCATTCTGGATCTGGTTGAACATGGCTACACTTCAGCATGTTGGTTGGCTCCCCTCGATCTGTATACTCTCTGTGACTTTCGTACTTTGTCGGAGGTATACCACCACTCGTACTTAGGCGAGAACATCCGAAGCCAATTGGCTCAAACACGAGACAGCTTTTGATTGGTGGAAAACAGACAGGAACACTTCTGATTGGCTGGTCGCCGTGCGGGCGCCAGGCGCCAGTCAATCGCTTGGTTGGAACCAATAGCTGTGGGAATGTTCCGCTCCTCCGTTCGCCGCTATCGACTGTAAGCGCTCATTTCTCTCCGATTTATAATCCAGCGAAACAATGGTGAGCATCGACGTCGTCTCATGGACGCCTCCCCTGTACAGCGCCTGTGTTCTCTACCACCTCTCCCTCATTGCGTCGCGTGGTCTCTCGTCGCCTGAATGTATCGATGAGCAGCGACCTCCTGGTGGTGGCGCTTGGTCGACTCACAGACGCCCATCCTGTTCCCGACCGTGGTCGTTGTGCTCCTGTTCCCCGTGCGACTTTGTTCCTGTTGGATCATCCCCGTCCGCAGAACCACCATCCGCGCTCGACAACCTCACAAATGCAGAACAGACTTTCGGTTCCACAGCCACCCAACATCAGAGACCGTGAACAGTGATGCTGCGAGTGATCGACAACTCAGCCGTCTCGTGCAGCGACTGATGGAGAGAGAGAGAGAGAGAATGCGGCGCTGGACAATGGAGGCGATCCTTTAATGCCGCGCCTACTGGACCGTCGTACTGATGACCGTCTCTCCTTTGACTCCTCTAGGGCAAGCGCACTAAGAAGGTCGGAATCTGTGGCAAGTACGGTACCCGTTACGGTTCGTCGCTCCGTAAGGTCGTGAAGAAGATCGAAGTGTCCCAGCACGCCAAGTACAACTGCGCGTTCTGCGGCAAGGACAGCATCAAGCGTACCGTCGTCGGTATCTGGAAGTGCAAGTCGTGCCACAAGACCCTCGCCGGTGGTGCGTACCTCCTGAACACGCCTTCGGCCGCCACTGTCCGCTCGACTCTGGCTCGTATCCGCAAGTCCCACGACGAGAACCAGTAAGCAACACACCACCATGTTTGCTACTGCGTCCCTAGTCTAAAGTTGCTTCGCGGAGAGAAAACTGCACAAAAGCAGAGAGACACAGAGAAAGGATTGATAACATCACTCGTTTTTTTGCCCTCTCTCACCACCGTGTCTTCGTGCATCTCATTTTGATCGTTTCTGTGGCTCGCCACGATTGATTCATGGACTGACGAGTGTCTATGGTACTGATCAATGTTGCTCGTTGGTTGCTGCTTACTGTGACTGATTCTCGAGTGACTCGATGGCGTACCGCACCATGTACACCCAGTTCTCGACCTCGGCTTCGCTCTGCACGCCCATGACGAAGAACCGCTTCTGGTTCATCAGATACTTGCCCTTGGTCCACTCGTTCACCTCGATCTGGAAGCAGTTGACCTTGGACGCGACCTCCGGGTCGCACGCACTGACCTTGGCGCCGCGGAGGAAGAGCGACGTGCCCTGGCGAGGCTTTGACCCGTTCACTTCGTCGTACTGCAGCGACAGACGCGAGTTGTGGAGCACGGCGAACCGCTTCTTCCACAGCCGCGCGTTCGTGAGGCCACGGAACTTGAGGTGCGAGAACAGACTCGACTGCTTCTTCACGAACACCGTGCCCGTCTTGAGGCGGATGGACGCGGGGATCGTCTTGATCGCACGCTGCGGAGACGGGTAGCTGAGCACGCTATCGTCGCGAGAGGTGGACGCACGAGACGACGCACGACTCACTACTTCGTGGGGCTGCTGTTGGGACGACGCTCGCCAGCCCACTGTCGCTTCCAAGTCGTCACCGATCGAGGTGAGCGACCGCCGTCTCGTGCGGCCGGCCGGAAGAGGGATGTTGTGCGGGTTGCTGCCACGTCGCAATGCCGACGCAGATGTGATGGGCACGCTGATCTGGAGGGGTCGGTTGAGGCTGTCCTTGGACTTCTCAAAGAATCGCTGCCGTAACTCCCGGTCTTGCTGCTCGCGGCAGTCGGTGATCCGCGCGTTCAACTTGTCCAGTTGGCTGCACAGCATCTGACTGCGGATTACGTCCTGCATGAAGCCGTGGCAGAACTCGTACTTGACCTTGAACGATGGTGGGCGAGGCGTCATCGATCCGTCCGCGCTAGAGCCCGACGGGACCTTCTTGAGGCCAGCGATGAACGTATCGATGCGTCGGATCATTGCAAGTCGCTCAAGATCTTCAAGGTCTTGCTGGAACTGGCAGAGGTGGGCTTTGATTGGACTGGCGCCACGAAGTAGCTCCTCTTCGAATACAGAACCGATCACGCTGGCAGTCTTCATGAGCATTCGCTGCGAGACGCTCAGCTGATCCAGCAACGTCGTTAGCACGCTTTTCACTGTCTTAGGTGGGCGAAGAGCAATGCGATTCTTGAGCGATGACGAAGGTTTCGCAAGTTGCTTGGACGGCTGCTCAGGCTGGAAGATAGCGAGCATACTACGCTTGTGCTTTGGGTTGCCAAAGCCTCGCGCGGATGCGACTGTGCCGAATGCACCTGCGGCGATCGCGCTGGCTGCTGCGGCTAGACTGCGATCTGAGCTTGGGCGTCTTGTTGATGAAAGCGTGTAGCAGTTGCTGCAGTGGCGCACAGGATCACCGGTGCTGCCTGGAAGTTTCCTGTAAACAAATCAGTCGTGTGAGAACGTAGCACTCGAGTAGTGGTAAATCAGGGCGAACTCACTTTCTGCATGCAGCAGGCGTACACGGAGAGCAGAACACGTAGCCGCAGCTCTTACAGCGGTGCTTGTCCTTACTGTTCGCGAACTTGGCGTAGCAGTGGAAGCAGAAGTGGGAGCTACCCTTGTCCCCCCACGCCTCCTGCACTTGAAGGTAACACCGGTACTGCGTCTCGTCCTTCTTGATCTGTTGGTTAGGACATAAAAAGTTAAGCATGGCCGTAGTATTTTGTAGTTGTACTTCAGGTCACGTACCACTTGCTGCTGAAGCATTTCGCCGATGATCTCGTACAGAAAGAGTGGGTTGCCTTGAGAGCGTGAGATGAGGATCGTGACGAGCTCACTAGGAATGACTTTCACCTTGAGGATCTGCAATGCAAGCTGATGCATCTCCGTCGGGGCTAACGGCTCCATCGCAACAGAGACCGATGGCTGCATTCGCTTGAGTACGCGCAAACGCTTGCGGAACGACGAGCTCTGAGTTTGTTCAGCGAGCGAGAGACTGGGTGGGCGAGTGCCCACGATCACCATACAGTTTGTGAAATACTTGGCGATGATAGTTGTCAGCACCCATGACTTCTCGTCCATGAACATTGCATTGTCAAGGCAGAAGACGGTGGCTCTGTCCCGTGACATGGCGTGGAGTGCACACAGCAGCAAGATGCCACTGAGGTCGAGTTCGGATGGCTTCCAGTCACTTTCCCGCTCTCGCTGTTGCGCATGCTCGTCCTTCATCTCGTTTGAGTCGGTGCTTTCATCAGCGCTAGTTCCAGAGGGATCAGCTTGTCGGGTGGAAGACTGCTTTGTTGGATGCTGAGATGGCATGAAATCCTCGCTGTTGCGGCGACTGGAAGCAAGATCCATCTCCAGTAAACCCAAGAACCACGCAGCGATATCTTCCTCTTTCATGTGCATCTTCGACGGACTCAAAATGTCCGATGCAACCCGACGTGGTCGATTTTCCACTGGGGCGAAGCCTGGGTCTCTCGTTTTCTCATTGTTGCTTGGCATGTGCGACGCCTTCTCCTCACCTCGATGTCCTTGGTCATGCCGCACGTCAACGTGGAGAGCTCCACCCTTCTCTTCGCGGTTATCCACAGATTCCTCATCAATGAACTCTTCAAAATTTGTGTCGAGAATACTGTTGAGCAGGTACGCGTAGCGCACAAGCGTCGTGTTAGGCGCTGCACCATCTCGAATCTTACGCCTCACGTACGTTGCCACTCGTCGCCGACGATCTGCTTCGCGCGAGAAATCATTCATTTGAAGACTATGCATCACGCCCGTATCGCCCACCAAAAGGTTGTTCACTGCTGAATCCATGTGGCCTTCCAGAGCACACTTGGAGATGATCTCGGCCCACACAGCGTACGGCTTCCGTGTAGCAAATGGCGACGCCGTGCCCATGCAGATGTTGTAGGCTCCGGCTTCAGGCGACGCCAACAAAGCAGTCCGAAGCAGCACAGTCTTACCGACGCCGATATCCCCCTCCAGGATGAATGAACCACCATTGGAAAATCGGTTGAGCTGGGAGCAGGTTTGCAGAAGCGTCTCACGAATCTTCTGGAAGGAATCGCTCTCGATAATCGCCGGTGCGTTAGCAGCTTGCTCCTCGGCACGAAGCGAAATTCGACGCTGGGCATCTCGCACTTGGACTCGATGCATGTTCTCCATGACGTTCTGGATCGGAGTCGTCCGCACAACTCCAGCGCCTCCATTGTTTCCACCTGCATTAGCTGCTGATCGAGGGGACAACGCAAGCGCAGCAGGACCTGTCGAGCCACACACCGCGTTCTTTCTTGCACCAGCAGCACGCGTGGATGATAAATGGTATTCGAGCAGAATCGACATGCGCGGGTACGGTCGGTGGATCTTGATGCTATCGTTCTTGCCCTTCACGAAGATCTCCGGACGCTCCTCGAAGTGGAGCACGTCGTGCGTGTACAGCTTGGTGGCTTCATCTGTGATCACTCCACCGTTTTCTGACTTGGCCTTTTGCATGAGCCGTGCCGACAGGTTGACGATGTCTCCGAGCACAGTGTACTCGCGTCGGTTTCCCTGGTGCCCCACGACGCCACACAGCGCGACGCCTGTTGTGATTCCCACCGAAGCCTTGAGTCCCATGGTTCCAAGCGCTGCACAGATCGCGAGAGACGAAAGAATGCCCCGAATTGGATCGTTTTCGTGGGTCACGGGCGGCAATCCGAACGCCGCGATCAACGTGCTGCCCTTGTCGTCGACCAGGAATTTGTTGATCGTGCCTTCGTACTCGTAAATGCACTTTTGCACGATTTGGAAAGCGTCTTGTAGCCGCTGGAGCCCTCGCACATCCAGCATCTTGGCCAGGTCTTCCTCGCTGAAGCCGACGTTGATGAACAGCACCGTCACATCACGCAGCTCCGACCCCCAGAACTCGTCGTGGGCATCCAAGTAGGGCCAGACCGCTCTGGACACGTACTGCTTCATCCGCACTTGGAGCTGCGGGTCATCACGCGTGAACGACGCCCGTCGCGACACGAGCTTGATCGGCAGGTTCACGGCCTTGACCTTTTGGTACGGGCTTCCTAGCCGCACACTCTCGCCTTCAAAGTACTTGCTCACCATCTTCCAGGCCTGAGGCGAGCAGATCACTTCGCCAGCCTCGGCTTGGTGTTCGGCCGAGAACGCCTGCTCCAGTGCCGGGCCCACAGCGATGTACTCCATGCGGGCCGTGGCTCCATCACTCACGCCCCCGAGGTGTGCGATGGTCGCACCACCAATGCCGATGCCCATCTTCACACTAAGCACGACGCCCGGCGCGAGCTCGGCCTTGTGCAGGTGCGACTGGATCCGCAGCGCGCACTGGATGGCTCGTCGCAGCAGCGACTCGTGCGTGTCGTCCTTGTTCTCTGGCCAGAAGATCAGCATCGCGTCGCCCGCGAACTTGAACACGTCGCCGCCGGCGCTGGACACGTGGCGCAGGAGCTGCTCAAAGTACGAGTTCAAGTGGCGGCCGAGGAACTCGGCGCCCACGGGCCCGCGCGCCGCGAGCGACTCGGTCATGGCCGTGAAGCCCGAGACGTCGGCGAACATGCTCACGACCGTGGTCTGGTGCGTGTCGGGCACGCGCGGCGTGCTCTGCTGCTCGAGGTGGCGCCGCACGACCGTCGGGAGATACGCCGCGAGCCGCATGTCCAGCTCCTTGCGCAGGCCGTTGGCGTTCGATTGGTTGTCGGGCTCATGGGCGTGCTGGTGGTGGTGATTGATGCTGTCGAGTGATGCTGTGGTGGAGGACGCCATCCTTGCCATTGATGGAATGCTGGCGCGGGCGTTTGATGTTGTGGGCGACGACGCCGGCACGCGATGCGGAGTGGGAGGCTTGGGCGGCGAGGGCGAGGGGGACGGAGCCAGCGACGTGGTCGGTGTGGACGACCGCCGACGGGCGAACGGCGACGGAGGCGTGGAGGACGAGGCGTTACTGCCGCCGACGCACTGGAATGAATAGTCAGCACGCGAGGGCGCGCGTGTGGATGTGGAGGTCGCGCTCATCATGCGCCTCTACGATCGGGCCTCTCGGCGCCTTTTGGTCCGTACGTATGGATGCCCACTCTTCCGACTACCACCACGCAACGATGGAAGGAAGTGATGACGACGCGAAGTTCGCGTGGAGGTGGTGGTGGATTGACGACGCGGCTTCAAGGACCACAGCGTGGAGGAGGCGCACGCTCTTCCTTTGTCTTCCCGTCGACCAGGATGGAGGACGGCACGCGATGCGGATGTGCTCGCGTGCAAGTGAGTGAGGGGGGTTTGATGGATCAGCGGATACTCACTCGGTGGGGACCGAACGAACCGAGTGATGTGTGATGTTGGCAGGACGCGGTATTTGGTCAAGTGTGTTCCTCGCGGATCCGCGCTCTGACTCCACTGCTCCACTCCACTCGGTTCTCGACTTGCTCTGCAGGTTCGTGCCGTGTTCCCTGAGCTTTTCTGCTCGTCGACCCGACGCAAACAACGCAAGCCAGCTTTGTGACGGAACACAAAATCAGTTTTGTCGTTTTGCTCGTCTGTGCTCTCCTCACAACACAGCGTCCTTGCGGGCACAGCATCAGAGCAGTTCGCTTGACCCACTTGGAGATTTGTTTGTTTTGTTTGTTTGTTTGGTTTCTTTCCGTCGTTCCTTTTTTTAGAAGAAACCGCACGGAACTGCCCGCGGATTTTGCTGTGATGCCCTCCCCTCGGATTCATTTTGGCTCCGGAGAACCTCTCAAAACGTATACAGTCGAGTCCGAGTTGCCAGTCAATCTCCGGATGCGACCGCGACTGGCCTCCTGGCTGGCACCAGGAGATGCCATGCCCCACCTGCGTCGCTGGCCTTCTCGGGCGAACCAGATGCACGAGGCACTGGCTTCAAGTGGCCACTGCTGTGAGTCGAATCCATCGACGAGCAGAAGAGGAGTGCCCATCGAGAGGGCTCTGGTTCGCCTCCACAGCCCCACGTGCATGGAAGCTGTGTCTCACCAAGATCATGGGGAGGTCGCCCCTCATGCGACCAGTGGAGTGATGCACTGCTGGCCTCGAATCATTCACGGAGAAAGGGGACATGAATGATATGCAGGATGTCTCCGCGTGAGTGGTGAGTGGCGTGCGTGGGGTCGCTTCATGGGAACGTGCCGGGCGCCCGCTTTTTTAAAAGCGAGAAAAGCGTGGGAACGAGAGCGAGAGATGCTGGATGGTGTGGCGTCCAGCATCCACACGCGCCGATCTGTATCGACACTCGTCCGACCAGTACGCTAGGTAGCCACACCTGTCATGGGATGGCGGGTCATCATCTTCTCCACGATGGAGGCGTTGAAGTTGAGTGCATTCCACAGAAACAGGAGCCGTCGCGTGCAATCAATCCTTCCTTCATCTCGCGTCGTTGAAGCTGGGTACTTCGAGTAGAAGCCTCCGACTCAGTCTGAGCTTCCACATGAACTTGGCCCAATCCGATCACTAGCCATTCATACATCCTCCTCATTCCAGTGGGTACTGTATCGATTCCACGTTTGGTGGTCGTACCGGTCGCACCCGTATCCCATCGACAGGGGTTTCGATCCTCTGCTGAGTAGCCGTTGCGCAGATGATCAGCTCAACAGCGTGTTGGAGCAGGTCGCACTTCCAGTACCGGTACCAAGGAGGAATGTGGATTCTCCGCGGACGGTTGATCGTCACACGCACGCTCGCTGCTTGATCCCATCTACTTCGCTTGTGAAGACTGACAGGCAGACGACAGTGGCTTGAGCTATTCGTGGATCCCACGCCGTTAGATGGTGGTAGGAGATGTGCTGTCAAAAGATGCCCGACTCGGGAAACGACCCTCACAGCAACGATCCGACGCCTTGGGAGGCTGTCGAGGCTCATCGAGACGAAGATGACAGGCAGCCAGTGCGTAGACCAGCGTCTGCGTTCACGCGCTGGAAGAGTTTAATAGGACTCCTTCATACATATAACGGGAAGGCGGCAGAGTACACACTAGGATTACCGCGCGATTGCAACTACTAGTAACTCTTGAAAATCACTCGTCGGGTTACCTTCTCGGTCGCAAACTTGAAGATCGTTGACACGATGTGCGAATCCAGTTGCTGCGTCTGATAGGCGGGACTGCCGCTGATGACGCTGAGAAACGCGAGCTTACTCGACAGATCGACCTTCATAGTGAGCGGTTGCTGGTCAAAGCGCACCAACTGGTTCCCCAACATGGCGCGCTGTGGGTGGTCTGCGTCGTCGCGTCGGAAAGGCAGTTCGAGATGGTGGAGGCGATGATTCTTTTCCAGCATCGTCATAAGTGCTGTAGACACGGCTGCGTCGACCAATGTATCGATACGAAGGGTGCGTACAATCAATACCTTGAGGTGGCGCGCCATTGGGTGTGTCTCGTCACCCAACACGTCGAAGAACCGCATTAAACTGTCACGCTCATCCGTAAGCTCGATACCACACAGCGTAAGCTTTTCAAGTCGACACGAGCGTGAGGCGAACGCATCCACGAAGACCTGGAGATTGTCATTGCAACTGGTCTCAAAACTCTGGAGGTGTGGACACGCCCGAAAGATCTGGGGAAGCAGCTCGTTCACTTCACTGCGTCCCGGGCTGTATCCGTATCGATAATCGAGGTGGAGGTCGCGGGTTCCACTCCCAATGAGCCGCAGGAGCGCAGTCAACGCATCTTTCGACGCGATCCTGAAGTTATGGATACCCAGCTTCGGGATCGGCTGGACCTGATTCGCCGAAGAAGCACTTGGCCAAGCCATCTCCACATCGCCACAGTGCACCCACGCCTTGCCCCATCCGGGAAGCAGCACACTCATCCAGTCTTGGCCCCGATCGATCACCTCCAGTCCGTTATACATGCGACCGCTGCTCCACTTGACGACTTGCTGGCTTGCACCGGCGGTTGCAGGATCGATCAACGCGAACTGAGAAGCCGAGATTGTTTCTTGGGAGATTCGCCCAACCTCCAGGTTCAGAAGCAGTGCCAGTGGGTCGTCCGATCGTAGAATGCCGGCGACTCCATCGACAGCGACTTGGTCAAGTGTATCAGCCCAGATAAATAGCTTCTGAACACGGTGGCCGCCGGTCGCTGGCTTAGAGAAGAGTCCGTACGCCAGCCACGACCAAGCGAGTCGGCGTTTTGCATCAGCATGGTGTTCATTAACGCACGGATAGAAGTACGCCGATTGTACGGAATCATTCACGCGAAGAGCTCCAAATACACCCGGATACGTGCCGGCCTCACTATCGATGCGGATATACTGGGCGCCACGCCAGTGCTGCTCCTGAGAATGGCCCGAGACAGGAAGAAGGTGAGAAATCGCGTCCATAAAACGGCTTGGGTTCTCCTTGCACACGGCCAGTGGGGCAGGGTGCATGTAGTCGATCGTCACACCACACGCGGCTATCTCCCCCAGGAGCTGCAGCCGAGATAGTTTCACCTTATCTTCGCCCATATCCAAGGTGATCGCACGCACTCGAAGGCCATGGTACGAGAGTGCAGGCTTCTTGCTTCTCGGCGGCGGTGGAGCACACAGTTGCTGCTGCAGCTTCACCGTTTCTTGGATCTTCGTCAGCTGGAGGTCGACTTTCTTGTAGTAATCGCGCGTGACACGTAGAGGAATCTCCGTCACTCGCTGTCCTTGTGAAGCCAACATGTCCAGAAGCTTGCGTCGTGCTAGCACAAACTGGTTCGGACTCTTGGGCTCTTGACTAGACCTGGCCAGCACCTTGAACACAAAGTCCACTTTGGCGTCCATGCTGTAGTTGATCTGGACGCCCACATTCGCCGGTCGGAAGGCCAGCGCCTGCTCCCACTTGTTCTCCCTCTTGGGCCACAGATCGAACACCATCTTCTTCCACGCGTTCCAGTCCACGTATGCCAGCAACGCCAACAGCTCGAGTCCTTCGATGACCAAGCGCGGGACTTTCTTGTGCGGGATCACTTGCAGCCACACAAAACTCTTGGGATCACCACGCTCAGGAGCCACCGGCGGGACGCGCGGATCCACGAGCCCTCCATGGCGATGCAGATCATTGTGCCAGGGAAGAAACAGGCACCACCAGTCGTAGTCGCTCATGGCCGTCACCATGTCCAGCGTGAGAAGATCCCAATGGAGGGAGCTCTTCGTTTTTTGAGCGGGAAATGATTCGAAAATGAGGTTAGTGACACCCCGAGAGAGTGCCATGAGAGACCCATGCAGAATGACAAAATCGAACGATTAACTTAGAAAAAACTACGCACGCTGCCGCCTACGAGCTCTCGCTGCGCCACGCCGAGATCTCGGCCTTGGACTCTTGGGAGGGACCGACGTGTTCGTGCTCGTACGCGTAGCGGATGCGGCAGTTCGCCACGCCACAGTCGTACGCGACCTCGTCGCCGTTCTCCCCACCGTCGCCACGCTTCATCGACGTCGTTCGCTTGAGTGGGACGGGTCCGTTGTCCTGGCGTGTTGTTTCCAGCACGTTACACATCGTGAGCCATGGCACGAACCGAGCTTCCCATAAGATCGAGGCCTTGGTGGCGAGGTCCTTCTCTTGGATCGAGTTGGCATCCACGCGCTGGCCGCGGCGGAACGCCACGACAGTCGGTGCATTCGACAGACGAAGCTGGCGCAAGGACTCGTCGTCCATGGAGCTGGTCACGATGGAGTAGAACTTGGTTCCAACGTAGCGGTTCGCGACCGCGAGCATCTCCTTGAGCATGTCGTGGACGGCGTTGCTATCCACTCGACTCGACCGCACAAACACGACACGAGGCACGTCTGGACTGGTCTGGAGTTCCTGCATCAACGACGTGAAATCCGTCTCCAGGATAATGCCGTATCCGTCCGATGCGTTCTTCGCAGCCGTCTCAAACTGAGCCGCGAGCTCCTGGCGACGCGCAGCGAACAGCTCGGCAAACTCTTCGTCCAAGTCGAGGTCCGAGTCCTCTGAGTCGGACTGGACGTCCAGGTCGCGCAGCTTCTGGGCGATCGCCGACGCCGCTGACGCCGCCTGCGCCTGGATGGACTTGCTGGTGACGAGCGCCGCGTCGTCCCGCTCGGACGGCAGCAGCACGACCTGCTGACGCATGCGCACGTTCTGCGTGGACGGGTCGTGGTCTGTGAGCACGCGCTTGAGCTCCATGGCCTTTTTGTAGTCGTACTCGTCGCGCTCGCAGCACGACATCAGCGTCGGGTCACTGACCAAGTCCAGCTCCTCATGGTCGTGGTCGTGGTGGTGCTGGTGGTCGCCACCGCCACAGCATCCGCCGCCATTCTCCGTCGCCATACTCGTCCACCTTCCAGAAAGTGCTGCCTGCCAAAGGAGCTTCTCCCGGCTAAGTACGATCCGACCCACAAGATATCGTACTTGAACGGGAACAGTGTGACAGGCCGACGTCATCACTGGGCCACTCTTTCTCTGTTTCAATCCCGTACCACTCAAAAATTCCCGCAACATTGCCATCTCATGCAATCTCACACACAATTCACCGCGCTAGTTGTTGCTAACCTTGTGTACAATAAACGCCCTGTCCGCGTGCTGCTATCCCACGTCGCCGGTATCTGATTGGCTGCATATCCAAATACCCGTCTGTGATTGGCCAAAACCCTTCCATTTCGTAACTGAGCCCGACCACCAACAAAAAGAGAACACGCTTGCCTAGTGTAGAGCATTCCGAGCGCTTCCACCACAACAGAGCCGCCCACTCGCGAGCAGCTCCTCCAGCCAGTGGCTCCTCGCTCGTGCTGGCATTGATTGCTGCTCTTCCCACCACCGCACCACCATGCCGTCGGCCACGCGCGGACTGCTGCGGCTCGCGTCCGCCAAGACGCGCACCCACTCGGCGCTGCTCGCGCGTCGACAGCTCCGCAGCGCCAGCAGCTCCACGCTGCTGCTTCCCGCCCACTCGCTCTCGTCCACAGCGCAGCGCCGCAGCAAGAGCTCGCTGCCGTCGCCGCAGACCCAGAGCAGCACGGACCCGCTGCCCACCAATGCCTTTGGCAACGTGCTGGAGATCGCCGACTGGGCCAAGCACGCGTACATGCTCGAGCCGCGGCCGACGCTGACTGGTGATCTCCAGGCCTTTGAGCCGTTGGAGGCTGCGCCCGCCGTTGAGGCCGCGCCGGCCGAGATCGTGCAGAACCGAGCGTACATCTCGGACGAAGACGTGGACAAGTGGCTCGCGGACTTCACGGTGCCCGCCGAGCAGCTCGCCAAGTGCGCGAATGAGGAGGAAGTCCAGGAGCTGCGGCGCCTGTACGCGCGTCAGCTGCGACTCGAGTGCTCGATCTACGAGATGGCGGTGCGCAAGCGCGAGTCGTCGCTGCTGAACGTGAACAAACTGGGCCTGTCGGGTCAGACCAACGCGGCCAAGAGCTTGATCCAGGGCTGGATGGCGCCAGCGACCAAGTTCATCGAGGCTGAATGCAACAAGATCAACGACAGTCGCCACTCGCTCGACAGCAACACGTACGGCCCAGCTTTCCTCATGCTCAAGCCCGAGGTGCTTGCGGCCGTGGGACTGAACGTGATGCTGAACCAGTGTCTGATGGAGACGCGCGGCACCAAGTTCATCAAGGTCGCTCTCGCCATGGGCAAGGCCGTCCAGGAGGAGATTATCGATGTGAAGGAACGCCGTGGCACCAAGTACCTCGTCAAGCTGAGCAAGCAGAGCAACGACTTTCTGCGCTCTAAGATCAAGGAATACCACGACGATGTTGGTCTCTGGGACAAGCGCGTGAACCTTAAGGTCGGCGCGGCACTGATCGATTGTATCCAGCGATCGTGCTTTGTGCCTGACGGTCTCCTGCAGGGAGAGGGCAACGGCGCTACGGCGCCTGCCTTCCTGCACGACTACGTGTTTGAACGCAACCGTCGCGCCGGTGTGATCAAGGTGGACCAGCGCATTCTGAGCACGGTGCTGAACACCAAGCCGAGCTCGAACGTGCTTCCCTGGACGGCTCGTTACCTGCCGATGCTTGTGCCACCAAAGCCATGGGAAGGTGTCGCGAACGGAGGCTACCTGCGTCTTCACACCAAGATCCTGCGTCAGCGTGACTCTGCGTGGCAGATGGAGTGCGTGAAGCAGGGCAAGATGGACGGCCTGCTTAAGTCGCTGAACATGCTCGGTGAAGTGCCGTGGGTGATCAACCAGGATGTCCTGAACGTCGTGCTGAAGGTGTGGGAGGCCGGAGGAGGCTTTGGCGATCTGCCACAGCGTGACAACATCGAATTGCCCGAGTGGAAGGAGGAGTACGAGCACGACAAGGCGCTCAAGGTCCAGTACGACAAGACCGTTCGCAAGGTGAGTTTGGATTACGATTTTGTTTGTATATGAACGCACCAGAATCAAGCCCAGGCGATGCATCACCCACGTTGCCTGGGTTCAAACTGCGTGCAAGAGTGATCAGCTTGCGGCCAGTGTCATGCGGGCACTCTGTGTGGCGGCCCAACCCGCGGTTGGGAGGCTACTCGCTTTACGACCTGGCCGCAGCTTACATTTCAGCACTGTCGATAGATAGGTTCACGGCACGAAGATGCTCGTACGATCCAGGAGTGCTGACGTTGATCGCTGCTGCTGTATTCTAGATCCAACAACGCAACCAGGAGCTTCACTCGCTGCGATGCGATACGCTGTACAAGCTGCAGGTCGCCGAGGAGTTCAAGGACGAGAAGGCCTTGTACTACCCGTACAACATGGACTTCCGTGGCCGTGTCTACCCGCTTCCACCCAACTTGAACCACTTGGGCTCGGATCTCTCGCGTTCGCTGCTCGTGTTCCGTGATAAGAAGCCGCTGGGCAAGGACGGTATGCGATGGCTGAAGATCCACATGGCGAACGTCTTCGGTGTGGACAAGTGTTCATTCGATGAGCGTGTGGCGTTCACGGAGGAGAACTTGCACAACGTCATCGCGTCTGCGACTGATCCGCTGGGCGACAAGCCAGGAAACAACTGGTGGAAGGACGCCGACTACCCGTTCCTTGCGCTTGGCGTGTGCTTCGAGCTGAAGCGCGCGTTGGAGTCGCCAAACCCAGAGGAGTTCATGTCCAACTTGCCAGTGCACCAGGACGGTTCGTGTAACGGCCTGCAGCACTACGCCGCGCTTGGTCGCGACCTCAGCGGTGGCGAGCAGGTCAACCTCGTGCCAGCTCCTCGTCCAAGCGATGTGTACACTGGTGTGGCCACGCAGGTGATGCGCAAGGTGGAGCAGGACGCCGCGATGGAGCTGCCCGACTACATCCCACCAATGGAAGAGATCCACGATACCGATTCGGAAGAGGAGAAGGAGCGCAAGCAGGCCATCCGTGCTCTGTGGGCGCAGCATCGCAAGAAGAAGCTCGCCCAGTTCTTGCTCGGCACGATCTCGCGTAAGGTCGTGAAGCAGACCGTGATGACGAGCGTGTACGGCGTGACGTACATTGGCGCTCGTAAGCAAATCATGGCGCGTCTGGAGGAGGTGTTCCTGGAGAAGGGCCAGATCATGGACTCGGAGCTTGAAGACCAGATCTACCACGCGTCGTGTTACGCCTCGGAGATGACCATGGCGTCGATGGGTGACTTGTTCACGTCGGCGCGTAACATTATGGAGTGGCTCGGCGACTGTGCGTCGAAGGTTGCGCTGAGCGGCCAGGCTATGTCGTGGATCACGCCAATGGGCCTGCCAGTCGTGCAGCCGTACCGCAAGAGCGGCACGCAGCAGGTGCGCACCAAGGTCCAGCACGTGCTGCTTGTGCTGAGCGAGCAGCTCCCAGTGAGCAACGGTCGCCAGAAGTCGGCCTTCCCGCCGAACTTTGTGCACTCCCTCGACTCGACACACATGCTCATGACGGCCAAGCGTTGTCTGGAAGAGGACGACATTGCATTCGCGGCCGTGCACGACAGCTACTGGACACACGCGAGCACGGTGGAGACTATGAACCGCCGTCTGCGTGAGGAGTTCGTGGACCTGTACCAGCAGCCTCTGCTGGAGAACCTGGAGCAGGAGCTGAAACTGCGCTTCCCCTTCACCAAGTTCAAGCCGCTGCCCAAGACGGGTGACCTCGACTTGAAGGTCGTGCTCAACAGTCCCTACTTCTTCAACTAGACGCCCCACCGACACACACACACACACACCTACACAACGTTTTGTAACTTATCCTAGACACATGAAAATCTGAACAGTGAAAATACACATGTGATTCACGCGACCGAGTGCGATGAAGATACGAGTAGTACGAGTTGAATTGGATTGTACTGTGGAGGTGCAGTTAGTGGGAGGCAAAGTTCTTAATCACGGCCTTGCGGTACTGGCGCGTGCGGCTGAGCTCGTCGCTGTCCTTGAACGAGTCCACGACCGAGAGTTCTCCTCGCAGGTCCGTCTCCATCTTGGCCTTAAGCTCGGCACCGTGGAAGCCCTTGCCCATGAGGTACGCGAGCTTGGCGACCGTGGCTTCGATGGTCATGTCGAACGTCGTGATGACGCCCATCTCCAGCAGCTTGACGCCCGTGGCGTACGTGTCGAGCTGCGTGCGTCCCTGGACACACTGAGTGGTAATACTCACGGGGATTCCCGAGGCAATCGCGAGCTCAATGAGCTTGAGGAAGCCATCACGACGCAGCGGCGCGTTGCCCGTGCCGTACAGCGCGAACACCACGGCCTTGCGGCCCTTGGTACCCTTGTTCTCGTTGTGGCGGTTGATATACGCCTCGATACAGTCATCGTCGAAACCAGGCACGAGATGGAACACGCAGATATTGGTCGAGAGGTCCGTGAACGTGCTGAAGCGGCGGCGCGGGTATGGCAGGATCAGCGCCTGGTCCACAGTCGTTTCGACACCGGTGGATGCGAGCACAGGGAAGTTGGGCGAGTGGAACGCGTCCACCGACATGTTGGCGATCTTGGTCGTACGGTTGCCTCGCAGCAGCTTGTCATTCGAGTAAATGCAGACCTCAGGAATCGTCAGGCTCGACGCGCACATGACCGACATGATCAGATTGCGACGCGCGTCACTATGAGGGAAGTGCAGCGGGATCATCGCACCCGAGATCACCACAGGCTTGCCCAGGTACTCAAGCATGAACGACAGCGCAGACGCCGTGTACGCCATCGTGTCCGTGCCCTGGAGCACGACGAAGCCGTCATAGTCCCAGTACTTCGCCTCAATCTCCCGTGCGATGCGGCCCCAGTCGGCTGGCGTCATGTCGGACGAGTCGATGGGCTCGTCCCACTCGGAGACCGTCACGAGCGGCATGTGCTCAAACGCGAACTCGTCCATCTCGCTGAGCTTCTTGGCCAGGAAGCCGTTGGTCGGGTGGAGCACGCCCTGGGCGTCGGGCACCATGCCGAACGTGCCGCCCGTGTAGATGATGAGGCACTTGGAGCGCTCGTGGCCGCCAACGCCCGTGACGAGAGTGTGGGGCGAGCCGCACACATGCGCTGCAGTCGAGTTCATGGGCACTGTGATGGGATCCACGCTCGTCGTCGGGCCGAGCGTCACGTTGCTGAGCTTGCGACCGAGTCCGCTGGCGATGGTGCTGGTTGGCGAGTTGGCTTGCGACTTGCTCGGGATCGCGTCCACGCCTCGCGGCTCACTGGCGTTTGGGCTGTCCGACATGGTACTGTCGTGGTGGTGGTGGTAGTGGTGCTGTGAGTGTGCGACGTGTGCCACGGTCTCCGCTATGCGATGGAAGACGGAGAGGGACGCGTGGGATGCGAACTGTGACGTGGGCGATCGACTGGCGACGGACGGTCGTGCGTCTACAGCAACTGCAACTTGAACCGTGGACCTCCCACAGAGACAGACAGAGGGCAATGACGGTGGCTCGCGCAAACACACGCAGCAGGAGCGGCAGCAGCAAATGGATCGCCTGGCTCGGTGGGTGATGGCGCAATTGCGCTCGTCAGCTGGAGAGATCCGGCTGGATGGGGGGTTGGCAGCATATACAAACCTACATATATAAGGTGTTTTTAGTTCTATACCATCTATACGTAGGTTTTATATGTTGGTAAAACTGGTATACAATGTGAGGTTGGAAGTACAACCAAATGCTAAAACAAGGTAGTATACCTGACTTGAAGGTCGAACTTCAACGTAAACTGGGGCAAAACGGCACACGTGCTGAATTTTTCAGCCGCCGTAAAAGTCATGGCTATCAGCTCGCGCGGCTGCGAGAGTGGCCAGCACACGCGACGATGTGCTGCACGCTGAAGGATCCATGCCGGTGGTGGATGGTCGTACATGTACCCAGGCACAGACTGTGTTGTGTCAGGCATGCCCTCAGCGAGGTGCACTGAAGGCTCCAGCAACGAGCCACGAGCGGCAGTGTGTGGGAGCGCGAGCGAACACACTCGGACTTCTACTGGGACGATAGTAGATAGGGAACCTAGTATCGTCAGACCTTAGTGTAGTGGGTGTGCCCGACAGTACTCGCCACCCAATTGTGTACCCGTTTTGGGTGACGAGTTCAGCACGAACTGGACACAGAGGATGTACGTCATCACGCGTTTCTTTGACCTTATAGAGTACTGAAGTGTGTACGTTGCTGTACTCGCTCACGGTGACTGGCTCAGTGACCTTCCTCCATCGATTTAAAGGTCGCGCCTCTCTCACACTTTGAGTACAATGTTCCAGCAAGCGCAGCGCCAGCCACGAACGCGGAAACGGTGCGCAGGTGCTGCGATTTTTCAGTCTGTGGATTGCGGATTCAGTGCCGACTAACGCCACGAGACTCGTTCGCACGACTGACTACTTGAACTTGAACTCTCGCTTTCTTCCGTCCTCGTCGTTCGCACTAGAATACTCAGTCTTCCTGGGTTAGAGGGGGGGGGAGGGGGGGGGGGGGGG